>OX465095.1:22270596-22438096 GCA_949987625.1 Chalcis sispes | reverse complement strand
ACCAAAAAATATGAATGATATAATTGAAAAGATAAATTAAACGTTCAAACTAGATGAAATATTCAACTGTAATTGCATGTAACTAAGACTATAAGTGATCTGTAAGATAACTGTATATTGCATACTGTATTGAATTATAGATTAAATTTATTTCATAAGAAAAGCGCTCTGATCTTTTTGATATGCATGTTACAAATATTTTGTAACTGAACAGTATAGAAATCTTTAATTTAAATCTATAAGGATAAGAAAAATCTCCTAAAAGAATTATAAGTAATACTCGCTTATTACATTCCGTTTAATAAATTCGAAATTTTCATTTTAATGATTCTAATAAATTAATTTTCATACAAAATCCATAAATTGAAAATATTTTTTTTGTTGTTAAACTGAAATATTTAATATATAACATTACATACATTATTTTGACATTTTCAAATGAAAATTTAACTTCTATACAAGATAGGATAAAAAAATTTCTGATAATATTTAAAACTGACTATATTTTTCATTTATACAAGAAACATAAACCTAACCTCAAAACATTCATGGTCTGTGACTCCATTTCCCTATTTCATCACCATAATTGACATACACTACAAAAATTTTCTAAAATATTTATTATTAAAACTCAATAGTAATTTAAAAATACATCATCAAAAATAAAAAGTTTTTCCTATTCTTTTCGATGAACTTACAAATATTGATGTTATGACAATTTCATGCATAAAATTTTGCTACATAATAAAATTATTTGTTTATTTTAAAAACTATAGGCTTTAAATTTAAGATAATCATTTTGTAATGGAAATGCAATAAATTAAAAGTTAAAAAAATTCTTATGTTTAATATTAAAAAAAAAAAAATTATAAGAATTTGACGATATTGAAGGATTAAATGTAATCAAAATAAAAAAAAATATAATTGATATCATCTGTAAATAAAATGTATATACTCTATAACTTTTTAGTTACAATATAACAAACAATCTAGCTAACTCAAATATTATATTTACAAATTCAAATAACTTATATTTAGATCAAAGTATTTATATAAACCTTAAAGAAAGAATTAATATTGATAAATCTTTATTCTCTTAGTTACATGTATATTAATATTTCCAAAAATTAATAATATATTATTTATTTACATTGAAGATTAACTTCTTAATGATAATTAATCATTATTTTCACAGTAAAGTTTATTTTTGAATTTTATAATTTTTATATTTAACAATTTTCAGAGATTTGTGTTTAAAGACTAATAACTTATAGTACAATAATAAATCTATCTTTACTTTATAACTTGTTCCTTACATATTAAACTCATAAATTGATTATATTTGAAATATTTTTCAATTTTGTCTTAGATCGACCTAATTTTTTTATAAAGATTTTTTTATAAATTTAATTAATTTTAGGTTTTATAAGTTTTAAGAAATCGATTAACATATAAAAATCTACCACAATAAGTTGATTTATTTCTTAAAAATCTTGTTTTTTAAAAGAATGCTAATGGTGTATTTTATGAGCCTTTTGAGTTATTTCATTTCTTTTATCATTCATATCATCATTTTTCGAACTGTTCCATTAATCAACCATAGAAAAACTTTTTGTTTATTCTTTAAAATAACAATGTTTCTAAATATTCAAATTTATTGTAAACTTTCTATCTAAACATTTTAACATTTAAGAAAAAGTATTTTGAAAGAAGAATAAACTCACCCCCTGGTCTCGTGGAAATGCTGCAGCTCCCTCATAAAGGATTCACGCAGCCTCTCGTAGCTGACGGAATCTTTGTTATTCGTGGTCCCTCCTGGGTTGGCGAGGCCCTGCTGCAGGGCCATCTTCTCGGCTGGGGCTGGCGCTGCTGCTACGGCGGCGTTGCGCAGCCTCGGCGACTGCTAACCACGTTATCGCCGTAGCTTACAAGTATTCGGGGCCCGTTGAACCAGGTTCAATGCGAGATCCTGCTCCGCGACTTCGGCGTCGCGGTGGCAACATCGACGACGGGGACGCAGCCGCGCGAAAGCGCCGGACTCGACCGACATCGATGGCGCCGTGTATATCGTATGTACGTATATACCTATATTTTATTGCACGCGCGCACACTAACACACAAACACATAACACACGGAGATGCACTTACACAAGCACTAGAGGGGGAGGGTAGTTGAGAGTACGTCGGCAATGTAAGAATCTTGTCGTCGCGAACCCGCAGGAGAAGAAACACACCGGCGCACCGAAAAATCCGCGCACACGCTCTCCCCAATCCAATGTGTGTACGCGCGCGCATACACACACAAGGACGCACACACTTTGGCTTGGCGCGTTCCTTACACAGAGGAACAGCAGCAGTACACGGCAGCAGAATAGTAGTAGTAGTAGTAACAGCAGCAGCAGCGGCGTTTCGATCGCAGCGCGCCGCGCTGTGCAATGGGATTCCGGGCGGACGGCGAGACGGAGACACGACGAAGCTACGAAGGAGCCTCTCTCAACCCCACTTTAGGAGTGGGGGGAGAGAGAAAAGCTATGAACTCTCTTTCTGTCTCTCTCTTTCTAAACTCGATGAGAGATCGATTCTCGCACCTGTCACGTATAAGAGCGAGGCGCGCGCGCGTTGCTCGCTCTCGCTCCTACGCACCGTTTCCGAACGTCGCGCTGTTTATTTTTCGTTGCTGCGCGCGCTTACTCGTCCGTTCGCTTGCTTCTCGATTTTTCACCTCGCGAACTAGCGCAATTTTGTGCGTACGCAAAGCTGCGCTTCACGGCTATTGTACATTATGTGAGTGTGCGCGCGCCTGCTATGTGTGTGTGTGCGTTTTTCTCTCTTTCCGGCGAGCGCAGCGCCTTCCAAGAGAGAGAAAAGAATAGCAGGCCACCTCGCGGCGACCGTTTTTATTTTTTTTTCTTTCGTTAGTTTTACTCACGCACACTATCTTTTCTTCTTTTTAATTTTTCTCGAATGAGATTTTCTGAGACTTTTTAAAATTTATTAAGCGTTCACTGGTAACAGATTTTTAAAGAAAAATCGGCGATGTAGACATGTTGGATGTGTCGTGCGGATATGACGACCTTGTTCGAGGTTAGTTTCTCTCTTTCTCGAGGCGTCCGCTTACAGCAATACAGTCCATCAGCGAGAATAATTGTGTATACACGCACACGTTTCGTGTACGCATGTATGTACGATTGTATGCAGACGTAAGACGGAAGGCGCGCGATAGCGCGCATCAACCGTTAAACAATCGACGAATTCAGGGGAGTGTTAAACTGTCACGCACAACACTGTCTTCCTCTTCTTTCTCTCTGTCTCCGATCATAAGATAGTCACACAATGCATTTTCAGTGTTTTACTTCTGCGAAAAATTACACGATCCTTTAATTTGTTGCCATACTATGATTTCTAGCACCGACTTAACGAAAGAGAAAAAAGCGCGAAGCGATATGATGCTCGTGTAGCTACATATGCATATAGTATGTACATATATATACATATATATACATATATATATATATATATATACACAGATTGTACGCAAGGTACGTACGAGATACAGTCGTTCCGGCAGCAAGTCAATCTTGGGGGCCTGTGCAAAAATTTGCTTGAGCACGGCAACCCCTTCCTTCTCTAGCCGCTCTCGCCGGGACACAACACTCTGCGCGCGCGCACGCTCTCTCTTTCTGTGTAGATGTACACTCGCGCACACGAAAAGTTCCGAGAGAGAAAGAGAGAGAGAGAGAGAGTTCGGGGAGAACAGCCTCAGTCTTCGCCTTCGGGGGGCCTATTCGCGCACAAACGTTGCGCGCGCGCACGTGTGTGAGAGGGTGAACGGATACGTGTGTAGACAGTATATACACTCTTTCTCCCTCTCGCTTACGCTCTTGGAGTCTCCTGAACTGATGAGCGTGCACGGACACTATACACACCTCCTCACACGGTTCACTGTCTCTCAAGGAGAGAGAGTCTCGCTGTGTCTCTCTCGCTCGACGTGCGATCGTACATCAAAATGGCGGACGCGCATACAGTCGGGCTCTTACTCTATATAGGTATAATATATGGGTATATATACAGTGTCTGTGGGGGCACACTAAACATAGTCGACTTGGTGCGCCTGTAACATCTCCCCCACTCTAGCTTTCTTGGCTTTACCCTTGTATCTATATGCATAAACGTTTCTATCGTGCGACGACTTGATGATGGCTATCGTTGAATTATTGTAGTCGGCTGCTGCATACGTATTATAAGTTAGTTTGCGGGGGATGTTAACACAGTTGCCCCTCTTTTTCTCGCAAGAGGGAAGCGGACAATTCGCTCTTGATTCGGTTGGGATTGATGATGTTACACAGCATTTGGGCGAAAATATGGAAGAAGTTATGTGAAAGAATTCGGTTTATTAGTTCCCCTTTCATGCGGATGCAACTTTATTCGTTCTGCATGGCATTTTATTATTTTCCTGAAATCATTATCAAAGCGATTTTAATTTTCTATTTTGTTAAATAAATTTTAAAAAATTTTTCAAATTATAAAAAATAATCTTTCAAAATTATAATCATATAAAATAAAAATTATAAATACTACTAATTAATTGTTATATGAAGAAATGCTATTTGCTTTTAAAATTTATTTTTAATTTTGTTTTACAAGAAATAATTTAATTTATTTTATTTTATAATGTATCAATTAATATGCAATATCTTCTAATCTCATTCGTCTTTAAATAAAAATACATATTATCCTACATTGCACTATTTTAAAAAGAGATTAGGTTAATCACATAACTTTTTTCAATTTTTATTTTTTTATAAATTTATTTTAAAAATTGGTATTATACAATAAAGTTTGGATTAATTTCATTATTAAAAATATGGTTTATAATAAAACTTAAAAATAAACATATTTTATGATGATACAATTTTTATTGAATTTGTATTAAATTTACCATACTTAGTATTTTAGACCAATATAATTTTTTTTTTCTCAATATATTTCCGTGCTCTGAAACTTATTTTTATAAATTTTAGAATCCTACCTTAAGTTTATTATAAACAGCATCTTACTTTTCTTGACAATCTTTAAAAATAATTCCAATTACTTAACGTACTTCAACATAATTAAATTTTTTAATATATGTTAGAATTGCATTATATATATAAATTTGCTACATAACAGAGGACGCTACTTTATACGAATTAAAGAAGAGAACTGCAGGACATGTTGGAAATTCAAATATCATCTTCTACTAAAGAAGAACGCTGTAAAATGTTTTAAGAAAATTTTACTGCGTTGAAATATACATTTTTCACACTATCGACATAAGTTGTTTTAGATTTTTTGCATGATAAATTTTATTGTTAATTTTAATGAACAAATATGTTTAACTAAATAAAGACTTCATTATTGAAATAATTTTTTAGAAAAAGTGAAATATTTAATATTGAATGCATTTCTTTCAAATGATTCATATAAAATATTTTTAATAGTATGTAAAATATAGTTTTACAAAAGATGTATTGACATTAAAATGATTTTAATCGAAGTTCTTCAATATGTTTATTTATTTATACATTAAATACGCTCAAATTAAATTAATGTTAAAAATAATAGAATACAGAATTTCATCTTCGCAATTTCAAAAATTTTAATTCCGTCATGAAAGGTCGATAAATCGAATTTGGACTATCTCTAACCTCGAAATGAAACTAAATGTAGCACACTTCAAAGATCGTGTACTCGTGAAAGCGTTGCACTTGTGTATATGTATATGTGTGTGTACATGTATACATTGTGCTGTCTCTCCTTTACTTTGAACGAACAACAAGCGAAGGGGCAAGAGAGAAAAGGATGGGAAAGCAAATCGGAGCTGTGCGTATAGCAGTAGTAGCGGTAGCGGTGACGGCAGCGGTGGCGGCACAATGTACAGTAGTACATTACGCACACAATCGAAGCTGTAAATTGGTAGAAGAAGAAGGTGAAGATGTCACGTCTTCATGGTACCTAACGGTGCGTAGTGGACTTGTAGTATTAGCGTTGCGCGTTTGAGTGTGCAAAAAAAAATAGAGAGAGAGAGAGAGAGAGAGAGAGAGAGAGAGGAACAGAGCCTCGGCCTGAATTACTCGAGCAGCCTCAGGACAGAAAATTTCTCAGACCAATGATGCCAGGGTAAGTCCTGTCTTTCATCTGTACTGTACGTCTCTCTCATTTCCCATGTGATGCAAGATTGTGTGTGAACGCTTATCGAACACGAAAAAATGTAAACAAGATTGAGAACGCAGCGTAGGCTTGCTCTCGATCTCTCCCTCTGTGTGTATACACGTTTCTTCTTTTTCTTCTCCTTTTCTGTCTCCCTCTCTCTTTCTCTCTTTCTCTCTTTCTATCTCGAAACACATACACGGCTTACGCACTCTTCTGTCACTTTCGACGGTGAAGCTTCCTTTTTTGGCGACAATCGCACAACTTTCGTGGCTGCGGAAGGATTTTGGATTGTAAAAACTAAACCTTCGTAAAAACTATCAGTTATATTGGATACTTTAATCAGCTGTTTGTCAAGCTGTTTAACTGTCAATTGGTTCCTACTTTATTTTTTTTTTTTTTTTAAATTTATTATGTGGTTTGACTAGTTTATAAATGTCTTTAAAAGCTTGCAAGATAGTTAAACGTGAATTTTAAATATGTAATTTAAGTTGATCATTTCTTTGTTAAAAGTTAATGCATTGTGACATTTGTAGTTTAAAGTGGTTCATTGCACTTTGTCTTACATTATTTTATAAAGTAATTGTTGCATAATTTTTATTGTTTTAACTTGGTGTTTTAATAGGTACCACCTCAGCGTAGTTAAGAGATGCTAAATAATCAATAATTGAAGTTAGAATACTGAATAGATGTGAGAATGCAAGTTGCTCCAAAATGGTAATTTTTTAATTGTAAATTTTTTTTGTATAAATTTTGAATAGTGAAATTTATTATAAATA
This sequence comes from Chalcis sispes, assembly GCA_949987625.1. NCBI lineage: Eukaryota > Metazoa > Arthropoda > Insecta > Hymenoptera > Chalcididae > Chalcis > Chalcis sispes. Next base: position 22,431,128 of record OX465095.1, on the reverse strand, counting down.
ATTGGATCAGTAATTTATAAATAAATTTTTGATCGATCATTTTTTAAATTGTGCTGATTCTTTTAAGATTTTATATTATTTCAAGAGTTGATTATTTTAAATTAAAATTAATAAGGTTATTAGTAATTTATTTACAGAAGTTAACATGTATTATATAATAATTTTAATTACATATTTTTAATAAATTTTTTTTACTTTATTTATTCTAGATGTCAAGCTTCAATAGAAATGCGACCACCCAAAGAACAGCAGAGGTGATTGATTATGAACGCCAATTTCAAGAGGATTTAGAACGTGCACAAGCACTAAGTTTGGAGAGTTTGGCTCTGGAAAAATTTCGGTTACAAAAACAACAAAGGCAATATGGAAATAATTGTACTCATGAAAATTATAGCAATCAGAGCACAAGCTCTTCTACTATTAGTAGTGGAAATACCTCAGAAACTGATGGAACTATGAATGAAAAGTAAGTTAAAAGTGTAAAAGATAACTTAATTATAAAGTAAACTTTTTGAAGAGTCTTAAATATTATGTATTAATTTGATACATTTTGAATAAGAAATTAGAATATGTAATTTAATAAAATAAAAATTAATTGAAAGAACTGTGTAAAGAAATATGAATTACTTTTATCTGTAGTAAATTTCAATTGAGAAGCCGACCTAGGCCTGGTAGCACTACAAATCAATCAAGAAATGCAATGATTGTACAAATACAGCCTCCTCCAGTTCCATGTCGAAGAAACTCAACAACAAATCAAAATCAATCGGTTGATTTAATAAATTTTACGAGTCCTGTTAAACAAGATAGTTTATCAGAATACTGTTGTGCTCCACCTCCTTTACCATCGTAAGTATAAATCATTTATTCAATAGAGCAATAGATAAGAAGTTTTAAATTAATCTAAATTAAAGTAATCTTGGTATTATTTTATTAAGCATATTTTTATGCAAACTAAATATACATTTTTGTAATGAAATTATTAAGAAAATATGCATTTTTGTTGTCATTATTTTTTATACATATTTTTTTTTTAGTAAAATTAATTTAAAAAAAAAAATATGTTTTTATTTATTATAATTTAGAAAAACAATAATTGAACCAAAATGGGAAAATCATCCAGCTTTAATGCGAAAAAATTCTCGGGTTTCAAGAAGCAATAGTTCGGCAGCAGCATATCAAACAACTGATTTTAGATACAATACAACTGCACCAGCACCAGGGCCTAAGTGTTCAACTGCACCTTGCACACCAGGAACGCCTGGAATTAGTCCAATTTTATCAAGAACTGGGAGCATTAGCAATAATGTACCTGATATTGTACCACAGGTAAAAGTGATTTATTTAAAATTAATAATTTGAAAAAATACATGTACATATAATAAGTTAATAAAAATATTAATGTTATTAGTTGAAAAATATATTAAAATTCATTTATACAAACTGCGCTATTACATTTTTGTAGATATTTTAGATATAATATTTAACGAAATTTTTATTTATAAAATAAATTCTATTCTTTATTATTTTACTAATAATTATAAACCTAATTATTTTATTCTTAGTATTTTTTAAATTAAAATTAAAAATTTCTTAATGTTAACATAAGATTTTTATAATTCCAGCCTGCCTGGAACCCATATACTTTTAGAACTTATATTCTTCAGGTATTTCAGTAGCTCTTTGCACCAATAGTATTTAGCAATTTAATGCAAAAAATGCTTTATCACCTATTCAAATAATTTTTGATAATTATTATAATTCATTATACATTATTATATACTGTAACTTATTATACATATAAGTTTTCATTATAACATTTATAACCACTTATAGAATGTCATCTTAATTTTAAACCTAATTCTTGTATAAATCCAATTAAAAAAAAAGTAACAAAAAGTAACATCATTGTATTGAGTAATATTTGAAAAATAATTCATTGCATAAAAAAAATTATAAATAAGTAATTGCGATATTATGTTTATAATAAAAGTAAAATTATGTATGTAACTCTACATTGAATTATTTCTATTGCATTTTATTATTCTGTATGAAAAAACTATAAATTTTATGATTTTTATTTTTATAAAGCTACAATGAGATGAAAAAAATAGTTTTGCTGTTATTATTTTAAAAAATTTGTTTCACATTTCTTTTTTTACTTACAGCAAATCCATTAAAATGCATTGTTTACGCAATTTTGCATCTTGATGCAATATTTTATTTATCTAGTTTAATAATTTTTCAGATTCCACCATTGCCAGCAAATTATCGAGCTGTTGTTGCTGTTCCTCCTTCAGCAATTGTTCCTCCACCAGTAAATAATATTCCACAGCTTCCATATTCGACGGACGATAAGCAGCTGAGGGTCTTAAAAGTCATCGAAAAAAAGCCGAATAGTAATCTTATAGATTTAAGTATTTTCGAGCATCTGGAAGATAAAACGAATGTTAGAGTGAGTGTACTAGAGGCGTTTGATCCTCTTCTTATCAAGACTGAAGAACCCAAGGAGACTATTCCTGTTAAGGGCTCTAATGATGGTAACTATATTTATTCATTGATGAAGTCATATGTATTTTTATATTTTAAAAATATCTTATTCAACAATGATAACTTTTTGCTGAATAAATAAAATATAATATTTATAAATTAATACTTATTGTTCGATGTTTAAAGAACAAGAAAGTCTTAAAAGTTTGAAAACTACTTAAAATTCTTTTTGATCTTCTTTAAATATATGTTTACAAACTTTATAAGTTACCTTTGCGGGAATAAAATTTTTTTAAAGAAATCAAAATATATTTTTTTTAAATACTAAAGATTTAAATAAATTTGTCTGAATTAAACATTTATAATAATTATAATATCAATAATTTTTAAAACAAATTATTTTGTCAATTATTTATTATTTTTTTTTTAAATATTAATATTTTTCAGACTCAAATTCACAAATGGAAGGATCTGTGTATGATCCTTTTGATCCATTTGATTATATGTATAGCACAAGTGAAACAGTCAATTCAGATCCAGTATATGCAGCCGTTGATAAATCCACCAAGTCACCTGCAGTTTCTCCAGCAGCACCGCCACCACTTCCACCTAGAAACTCATCTGCTTGGAACACAATCGAAAGAAGAAAAACATCTTTGGATAGAAGAGTAAGAATTGAAATTGAATGTCAATACAATTTAATATGAAATTTTGAATTTCCCATTATAAGTTTTTGAATAATTTTTATAATTTGTATGAAAATAATTTAATTTATAAAATAATGAAAATGTTATGATATAATATAAATTATATTTATTTCAATTTTTAGCAAAAGCGGCAAACTCGTTTATATGAAAATGTTAATGTAGTTAAAACAAGAGCCTCTTTACATGATTGTGATTTATTAGCATTTCATAAAATGGTTAAATCTGTTAGAGGTATTTATTCAATAATCATAAGTTTATAATATTTAATTTTGAATGTTTAATTAATAAACTTTCGTAAAAATTTTAGAAGAATTTCCTTTCAATGATCCAAGCACAAACATAGGTCATGTAATAAGTCCAATGATGGAGAATTCGTATTCTGAAAATACAAGCATAAAATTAATAGTATATTCAAAAATGTTGAGTGATAAAAAAGATAGCACGCCGTCCATATCTTTTACTTGTGACGGTCAGTATATTATTAAGATAATATTTAAAAATAAATATTTATGAATGTACATTTTCCAGGCTATTGCGCATTGCGATGCAAATCAAAATTTGTTGTTACTAATATAGTTTATTTTATAAAAAATACTTAAATTTATAATTACTTCTGTAATTACTTTTTATAATTACTTTTTGGAAAAATTTTATAAAAAATTTTTCATATATAATATTAAATTTGTTTAAATTTCATATTTCATTTAAATTTAAAAATTAATTATAATTTTGAATTCACAGTTCATTGCAGTATTGAGCACGTAATTCTCAATGTTGCATGTTCATTAGAAGATGAAGACACAGTTAATGTCGAAAAATATTGTCTCAGAGTTTGGGGTTTAGCGGAGTATTTGGCTCCAAATACCAGTCTCGCACAATATGAATATGTTCATCAATGTATTAAATTAGAAAAAGATATCGAGCTTGCTATTGAAACTAAAGTTCAAATGAAAAAATCAATCGCTAGAACAGTAAGTGTCGTTAAAATTTAACGCAGAATTCATGAATTATAATTATAGAACTTAATAAAGTAAAAATTAGTTTTTACCATCTATTATGCAATGAATTTAATATTTTATCAATATTTAAAGATATTTTATTAATATTAAAAAATTTAATTTAATTTAAAGCTTCAAGATGATAATCGTGATCAGTGTCTTAAATTAGAAGACATTTTGCCTAATGAACCATTGCAACCTATTTCTTATGATACTCTTCTTATATTACTAGGTAAATAAATAAAATTTAATTATTATTTTAAATAGTAGTGTATACTTATTTTTATTTTTCAAACGATTTTTAAGAAACTGTTGAGAAAGAAATGGAGCGAGTTGAGACTACGGCAGCGCAATTGGCAACAACCAACCACGGATCGAGCCTTCTTCCACAATTACAACCGCGAGGTGTTGTCCAAGCTGTAAAAGCAGTTTGTGCTTTAATGGGTAATGTCGAGACTTTCGAGATTACTGAGGCTGTCGACAATTTCATAAATGCTTGTTGTAAATTTTTACCACAAATGCATACTACGAATATCGAGTGTAAGAAGCCGGAAATTCTGCACGAAGATGGGGATTACTCAGTGGTTACTTTAAGAACCAAATTTCCTGATGTTATTGCGTCACACTGTAATAAAATTAGAGATGCGGTCCAAGATCTTGTTGAGACATATTGTCATGCCTTCAGAGTAGATTTTCAACTGAACAGTCGTGGCGAATATCCTACAAGTAAGATTATTGAAATTTTATTCAGCACAATTTTAAATGTCTTATGAAAATTTATAATTTTCAGTTCATTTGCAAAACTTTTTGCATCTAATATATTAAAGTTTATAAATATAAATTTAACGAATTATTACTATAATATTATGCTATATTGCACATACATATTGCTTTTTAGATTCTTTAATTTCTTCACAAGTAATAGATACAGTTTTAGTAAGAGTTGGAGCATTGCATAGATTACCTAGTTCATGGAAACATGATGATTATATTGTTGCTGCACAAATTTTTCACGGAACAAGACCAGTTGGAAATCCGGTGCTTTCTGAACCTATGACGGCTGGTCATTCAAATTTCTATCCAAAAATATTATTTAATTCTTGGTAAAATTCTAACAAAAACTTATGCTACAAATATATAACTTTCTTTTTATTTTTAACTTATTTAAATAATTTTATATTCTAATAAACAGGCTAGAATTTCGAGGAATCAGTGTTTGTCAAGTTCCAAGAGAAGCTAGATTGGTGCTCGTGGTTTATGGTCGAACTCAGCAGCCAGTTGATCATGAATCGAATTCAGCTCAAGGAACTATAGAAAAAGAAGAATTGGGTTGGGGTGCAATTCAATTTTTTGATTACGATGGGTAGGATTTCTTGTGTTTGTTTTATTTAAAATTGCCATGTTTGTTTTTTTTTTTTTTTTTTTTAATTGATAAAACGAAGATTTATTTGAATAAAAATAATTTATTAGATATTTGTTCCATTATCACGAAAATTTTTAAATACTTCTTAAATAAACTTTAATGGTAAAAATTGACATAAATGCTTATGATTAATAATAAAGAATATATAAATTCAATAATATACAAATTTTAGGATAATGAGTCAGGGAAGCTTTTTCTTATCTTTATGGCCAGCAATTGCTGACAAAAGATTAGGCCCTGCTCCAGCTCCTGGAATACATCCTCACGGCGATACCCATCCAATTATAGGTTTAGAACTTCCTGATTATGGTGGTAAAGTCTTATTTCCTACAGAACTTCGAGATCATGACATCGAATCTCTTGATTTTAATTCTTTAGATCAAAATACACAAGAATTACTTTTGTATATCGCAGAACAAGACACATTTTCAAGGTAAATTAAGATTTATTAATTTATATTAATTGTTTATTAATTTATATTAATATTAATTGTAATTCACGTTTAATTATTTTAATTAAAATCAATTTTTTATACAGACCTCCAGTTGATGAACGAGAAATTTTATGGGAGAAAAGGCATTATTTGCATGAAAAACCAGAAGCTTTACCAAAAGTTTTATTGGCAGCTCACAGCTGGGACTGGGCATGTCTACCTGATTTACATGCTTCTCTCCGCGTTTGGAGTCCGCTTCCATCGGTTCAAGCTCTTCAACTACTTTTGCCATGGTAAGAAATTTTAGCAATAACAATAGTTGATAGTTGTGTCTATTTATTAAATTACTTAAATTATTGAAAAGTTTAATACATAAAATTATATTTAGTTTTCCAGATATGAAAGTTAGAGAAATGGCTGTTAGTAGAATACGAGAGCTTTCTAATGATGAATTAGTTGATTACTTGCCTCAATTACTCCAAGCCTTGAAGCATGAAACTTATGAAGCATCACCTCTTGCGAGATTTTTATTAGAAAGGGCTTTGTTATCACCACGCGTTGCACATCACATTTACTGGTTATTAAATCAAGCATTACCTGGACAAAGTCCTCAGGTATATAATTTGCTATAATTATTAATAATTAATTATTAAATAAAAAAATTTAGATTTATTTATCATTGAAGATTCATTTTTATTATGTTCCTAGAATTCTGCCGAAACTTCTTCTCAAGATGATAAAAGCTTAAGTTTTGCGCGGTATCATCGAAGATTGCAATTAATGCTGCGTGCTTTACTAGCAGTGATCGGTGAAGCTTTACGAAATAGTTTTCTTGCACAACAGTTTCTTGTTAAAGTTAGTATTTTATTAAAAAATTTTATTATTTAACAGTTTTACAATGAAATATGCTATTGCTTTCAGAATTTGCATGAAGTTGCGGAAAATATAAAAACGACCAAAGAATCATTAAGGGTCGAAGCACTAAAAGTCGGCTTGCAAAATATAAATTGCCAATTAGTCGAAGATGAAGGAACATGCTTACCGTTATCTCCAAGTCGACACGTTGTTGGAATTAATGTTCAAACTTGTTCTTATTTCCCTTCGTTTACGTTACCTCTTAAGATAAATTTTATTGGATGCGATGATGATATTAGCCCTGCAATATTTAAGGTTTATTTATCTTGGTGACCACGTTTATTTGTAATCTCATTAAGATGCAATACAAGAATTAACAAGTAATTTATTTCTGTTGTAGGTTGGCGATGACCTGCAACAAGATATGTTAACCATACAAATGGTGCGTATAATGGATAAACTATGGTTAAAGGAAGGTCTTGATCTGAAAATGGTTACTTTTGCTTGTGTACCTACGGGTTACAAACGTGGTATGATTGAGATGGTTACTAACGCGGAGACACTTCGAAAAATTCAAGTAGAATTTGGTCTTACTGGTTCTTTTAAAGACAGACCGATCGCAGAATGGTTAGCAAAGCACAATCCGTCGGAACTTGAATATGAGCGTGCCGTTGAGAATTTTACGGCCTCGTGCGCTGGATACAGTGTGGCCACATATATTTTGGGTATTTGCGATAGGCACAATGATAATATTATGTTAAAAACATCGGGACACTTGTTTCACATTGATTTTGGAAAATTTTTAGGAGATGCTCAGATGTTTGGAAACTTTAAAAGGTACTTTCTTAATTAAACTTAAAAGGTTTTCTGCATGCCATTAGTTTTAAATTTTTTCATTAATTTTTCTTACGTCATACATTAACGTATATTCATTAAAAATATTTAATTTGTAGAAGTTAATTATAATTGTTGTGTATAATTAATGAAAATCAAAATTACCGTTTCTAAAAGTCTTTCAAAATTTTTAGGGATCGAACTCCATTTGTATTAACTTCGGATATGGCATATGTAATTAATGGAGGAGATAAACCTTCGGCAAAATTTCATCACTTTGTAGAATTATGTTGTCAAGCATTTAATATTGTTAGAAAGCACGGAAATTTAATTCTTCATCTCTTTGGATTGGTGAGTTAGGTTGAATATTTATTATTATCTGTCGGTGGCATGTTATTGTTAATAGGTTTACTTTGTAAAATTTACAATTATTCGAAAAATATAAAATTTTTCGAGGAGACATTTGTGAGGAAAAATTACATATAAAATTTTAAAAACCATTGTTTAATTAAAAAATAAAAATTATTTTTTTATGAAAATATTTTTACATATCAAATATCAAAAAAGAAATTTATTCTCAATAAAACATTTTATTTTTAAAAATATTATTAACACAAATAATATCTATTGCTGTTTGTAATTGGCAAATACTAATCTAAACCGAATAACAAAAGCATTTGACCACAATAACGGGAAAAAGTTTTATCGCTTATTATTTTATCTCGGCGCTTGGACCATATTGAGCGATTGTTTTCATACAATTAATTATCATTCGTCCTCCGTATTCCTGCAAAGATACATATAAAATCGTTACGTGCGTTAGAAAATTCGCAAAACATATAATTTTTATAGAATATAATTTTTTTCTATCTAAAGTTTCGGATTTCTTCGTAAGTCAAAAAATTTTAAAAATTAAATATAAGAAAACAATCATTAAAAGTGAAATTTAAATTAATTTTAGTATTAAAAAAAAACATTGTTTTATTTACAAAAATGAACGAAAAAAATTGAAAAAAAAAAAAAAAAATAAATAAATAAATAAATAAATAAATTGAAAAAGTCGGCACAAACTCATCGCTAAAAAACCAAGCAAAAGAAAATACGTCTCGAAAATATCTTTAAATGGCATCATCGCCATCGCTTTCATTCACGCGAGCGGAAAAAACGTTTTCCAAGCCACGAGGGCATTTCGAATCAACATCGCGAGCGCGAATGAACGAGTACACGACTTCGCAGATGACGTCCTCGGGCATACCAGGTGTAACAATGGACGCGGTAAGCTACGTGCAGCGAGCCCTTTTACCCGGTCAAACGAATCCCGAGGCCGCGGCGACGTTCGCCCGCATGATCGAGAGCTCCCTCAAGAGTTGGTTCACGCAGTTCAACTTTTTCCTTCACAACCTCGCCCAGCTCAGGTTCAGCGGCGATCATAGCGAGGGAGAGCTCCTGTCTTTCATTCCCCGCACTTACACGTGAGTTTGCTTTTCATTCATTAATTTTTGTTTATCGTTTCATGAGGAAGACAAATGGAACATTTTTTTTTGTTGTTTTGTAAAAAAAAAACAAACAAAAAAAATATTAAAAATGTAAAGAAAATAACTTTACGTGTTTTTATTACAAAATGATTCATTAAAAAAAAAAAAAAAAAAAAAAAAAAAAGGAACTTGAAATTTGTATAAGTAGATAGTTTTTATCGAATTATTTTTAGCCCGCACAAGTTAAAAGAAGAATTCCGATAAAAGTTTGAATGTTTTTTTTTTTTTTTTTTTTTTTTATTTTTTATTTATTTTTATAACGTTTTACAATTACATTCAAAGAAAAAAATAATACTAATAGAACTTAGTAAGCTACAAGTATTTTCAATGATCAATTATAAATTTTTACTATCACATCGATAAAAATCAAACACGGATCGTAAATTATTGTTAACTACCGATAGATCTTACATGAATTAACTTTATAAATTATTAAACACTTAAAATAACGATTAAAATGTACGATTGAAAAATAAAATATATCCTCTATATATATTTTTAGAATGCAGCAAGAAGGCCAATTAACGAGCGTTCAAGTCCACGGTTATCAAAAGAGATACGATCCAGAAAAGTATTATATGTATATTTTAAAGATTCAAAGGAAGGGTCAGACCGATCCTACTTATCTCTTTAGGTCTTATAAAGAATTTTGTGAATTCTATCAAAAACTGTGTATACATTTTCCTCTTGCCAAAGTCGCCAGGTAAGAATTATTAACTCTTTCTTTTTTTTTTTTATAGTTGTCTTGTTTTTTTTTTTTTTTTTTTCTATTTTTATATATATTTTTCATAAAAACGAGTAATGAAAAAATGTCATAATTGCATAAGAAAATATTCTTTAGCGTAAATAAGAAGTGAAATATTTTCGAATTTTATTTTGTAACTTAACAGCGTATAAAAATGATAATATTTATTTAATCACTTATTCTACAGTCTATACTTTCGTTTATATCATCACGTTCTTTAACTATTCGTCATCAAGCGAAGAATCGTCCGATTTCATATTTCTATTAACAGTTGCCATCGAATGATTTTCCCTTCCGTTCTCGGGCTCCGTTTGACGTTTTCCATTTTTAATTGCGGTCCAATAATTAAATTGATCATGGTTTCGATAAAATCCTGCGTCCTTCGACGTGAATTTCGTATTCTTTTCGACCTCGAATGTTTCCTTGCCACATGCTATACCCATTATTTAATGATATCTGTAAGTAGAAAAATGTTGAAAATTTCAATTTATATATAAATATACCAAAACGTATTAGTAATGTAACGTTATCATCGACAGTTCAGTTTTTAATTTTAAAGATAAAATTTTAATCAGAGTATTGCTATATTTTTTATAAACTATAACGGTTTTAATCGTTTACTCTCAATAACAATAATATTATTACAACTCTTACCGATAGTATAAATTTATAAAATTTTTAATAATTATATAATGATTAAGTATAATGGAAAATTTCTGGGACATAAAATAGCTAATTTAAAATTTTAAAATAAAAAAAAATTAAGTGACGATTATATGAACTGATCTAATTATTAAATTTGAATTAATAAATTAATTTTTAGTAACTAATCTACCAAATGAAACTGTTATCTTTAATTCAAAAAGGTTTTCATTGAAGTAAAGATAATTAAATATTCTAAATATTTTTTTTATAATTTGATTTTTTTATTATTATTAAAAAAAAATAATAATAATAAAAAAAAAATAAAAATAAAAAAAAAAAAAAAAAAAAAAAAATAAATAAATAAATAAAATCAAAAATTTATTACATTAAAACGAAAATTTAAAAATTTTATTTTAAAATTGAAAATTGCATTGGTTATTGAAACATTTTTATGTTTACAACTACTTTTCGTCTTATCATCGATAAAGATACGATTTAACTTTTAAAATAACTAGTTAAGATATAATCATTTAGCACCAATAAAAGTTACCTATTATAATGTATGTCTAGTAAAGTTTTGCACATGAGATTTTCTTTAACTTCTACACTAAACCAACTTTGTAAAATAATACATCTCGAGTGTTGAGAGTTTTCGATATCATTCACATTCACTTTTTGCGCTTTGTATTGAAGTACCTGAACTATAATTATATACTTTGTCTCGTGATTTCTCAATTTTTTATCTAATCAGATAAATGTATCTTATCGTGCATGTACGTGGGAACAATAAAAATATCATTTTTATCACTTCATGCAATTTAAAATTTTAAATATTAACAAATAGCCACTTTAATAAATTAAATCTTGTTATTAAAAAAAAAAATTATGTTTTTTATTTTTTCAGTTTGCCTAGTGGGATGAGCGTCGGTCGTTCGAATATTAAACAGGTTGCTGACAAAAGACGCGCCGATATCGAAAAGTTCCTCCAGAGCCTTTTTAAAATGGCTCCAGAAATCTCGCAAAGTGATCTTGTCTATACGTTTTTCCATCCATTACTGCGGGATCAGCAAAACGCTGACATTCATCTTCGGAAAGTAAAAGGTAAAAGGAATGCGCGCTTATACAATAAGAGCTGAATATTTATAACTTAATCGTGTACCTAAGGCCATTCTATTGTAAAGGATTTATTTTTTACGTAACTTGCCTGTTTTTTAAACTTCAAGAATTATAAAATATAATATATTTTTAATGAAAATTGATTCAATTACAATAGGATAAAAATAGTTTGCGCGTTTAAAAATCTAATTTTTGTCTATTATTATTTTGTATAATTAAGTTTTAGATTAATATTTGTACAAAAAATAATTTTTTGATTTTAGTTTACAAGCAAAAAATTATCTTATTATGTTTACTGTTAAAATTAGATGACATTTAAAACATTAGTTGTAACATGTTTATTTTTCATAGTGGGAAATTGGTGGGCAGAAAAGAAGATAAGAGAAAACGTCCAGAGCGGCCAAATAAAATTGTCCCTTCATTATACTCGCGGAACACTTTGCGTCATGGTTTATCATGCACGAGGGTTACCAAAAGTTGCTAACGGCCAGGAGCCTAATACTTACGTCAAAGTTTATTTGAAACCAGATTCAACGAAAGCCACAAAACGAAAAACTAAAGTCGTGAAAAAGAATTGCCATCCGTCTTTTATGGAAATGGTTGGTATATTATCTTATGTTTAACGCATTTAGAATGATGAATCACTATACAATGATTCACTATCTTTTTCAATAGCTTCAATAGTGTTTATTTGTCTTTTTAACAACAATTACATATTTAAGTAAAATTATTAATATATTTTTTATCGATTAAAAAAGAATACATACATAAGTTATATTTCTGTGTAATTTTTTCGGTAAAGTTTTTCTTTTTAGGATAAATCCCAAATTAAAAGTATTTATTGATAAAACATTAATTTTTTAAATATAAATATAAAATTAATTTAATTTAATTTAATATTTCACAAATACAGCGGAATACACTGCAAATTCTTATTTTTCAAATTTTATAATATTTAAATGTTATAAAATCCTTGAAAATGAATATTTATACATTAATATTCAATAATTATATGAAGTAATCAAAATATAAATTACTTTACGTTTTATATAAATAAACAATTTTTACATTAAATGTTTGTTAATCAACAGTTGGAATATCGCATGACATTAGAAGCTATCAAGGATAGAACGCTGGAGGCAACAATTTGGAATCATGATACTCTTCAGGAGAATGAATTTTTAGGCGGCATCCGCTTACCACTCAATCAGATAGATCTAACAAACGAAATAGTCGAATGGTTTCCGCTGGGCGGTGTTCGATGAATAATTTAGAAAATCGGGAAATAACATCCGTTTTAATTTTTTTTTTTTTTTTTTTTTTTTTTTTTTTTTTTTTTTTAAGGCTGTGGTGAGATTTTAAAGATAATGCTAAAACTGTTAATGATTACATACGTTCACAGATTTTTTTTAAAACGATACGCACAAATATTGAAATACGAAAATCAATTAATGTACGCACGAATAAACAAAAGGAAGTTGTAAACCGTGAATTATTCGATGTTTTACACACGGATCCGGTCACGTTGCACATTGGAAAGCATGCAAATATTAAAATATTTATGAATATTTAGTGAAATTTTAGAAATTGCGATTTATATAAAAATTATTGCTTACTGCAAATTAATTTTATGTATTCAAAAAAGAAGCTGAATTTTACAAATTTGAATCTAATTAATTTATTTAAAATATGCTGATTTTTTTTATAATATTATTATTGATAAAAATTGTACATAGATTTTATTATTGAATTTTACACTGCTGTTATAGTGTTATAATTCATAGCCTAATGTTAAGGCTACGATCATAAGTCCAAAAAATAATATTTCTTACTCGTAATTTTTAATCTATTTTAAAAGTATATTGCCTAAAAGTATGCACTTCACGATACCAAAATGTCCTGCGTTTAAATCAATATAGCTTTTATTTTTAATCCCAAAAGTATGTATTATTAATATATATATGTATGTATATATATATATATATATATATATATATATATATATATATATATATATTAATTTTAACTGTCTAATTAATAATATTTTTAATAATATGTTCTTATAAGACCATAAATCTACATATATGATGGATCATTTATGTAATTTATAGTTTTACCTTTTTTTTTTTTTTTTTTTTTTTTTTTTTTTTTTTTTTTTTTTTTTTTTACGCTTTATTATGATATAAAGGACTGCGTTATTCTGATATTTAATTATATTTGTATGTCATTTACTTTCATTGGTACACACGATTGATAAATAAATTTAATACTTTGTACACTTCTTTGTTTCATTTATTACCTTAAGAAAATTATGAAATTCTATTAAAAGTATTTTTAAAATAAAAATAATTTTAAAATATTAAATATTTTAACGATGGATTTTTCAAACAAGTTATTTTCTGATATTACTGTTTAAAATGTAATAAGTATTCATAATTGAAATTTAATAGTGGTATGCATCTTAGTCGAAATTATTTACAATAATACGTTCGATACTACAACAATTTTTAGGTATAAATTGTAGAATTGTAAATCTAATTTATGTAAATATATAATTCAGTGTGCATTAATTTGCCTTATAAAAGTTCAGCATTTCACCGAAAGATGGCCTTACGTGTATCTTTTTAGAAATTATTTTTAACAAAAAAAGTACATAATCGTTAATTATTATGATTAGTATGTTAGTAATTTATGTGATTCGAAATAAGTTTAATAAAAGGAATTTATCATTTATAATAATCATTTTTATAACTAAATATTTTAAAATTAATCTTTTTTATAATTTTTAATACAATTTTGAATTTGAACTCATCAAATAATTTAAGTTGTTAAATATATATTAAAATTATAAGTAAATAATTATGGATGAATATTAATTATAAATGTTATTTAATAATTAAAAATAATTTTCGAATAATTTTAATCTTCGTCTTATATTCTTTTGTAAACATTTCTTGATAATAGTTAAAATGTAAACGATGTTTACGCATTAATTTAAACTCTAATTTTAATTGCAATAATATAAATACTAATATAATAATAACTAAAATAATAATTTAAATACTTAATAAAATTTTTTTTTTAAATTCACTAAATAATTATTTTTCTTAATTTTTCTTAACAACTTATTATTTTTGAATTATTAAATTATTTTTATAAATATTTGAACTTGGTATTCGAAAAACTCGTTATTTTTTATTTTCAACGGACTTTAAAACGAACGTAAGATTCAAATTACTCGAAATCCAGTTAATTAACGTTAAATCTCAGTTCCATCTCATCTCTTGCTTTTCGTGTGTAATCGTTTCCGGTCGATCTTTCTAAAAGTGCAATATACAATATATTGTCGCATACAGTACTAGAGTTAAATAAAGGAAAAACCCTTTTCAGGTGGACGAATGGTTCAAGGGTTGTGCAGATATATCAAGATTTTACACTGCATCTATTGAACGAGATACGGAATGCTTTAACGAGATCAAATCATGGTACAATGCAAGGTGGTTCTTAGTATTTGAAGTAAAATTTTTGTGTAGAAAAATATTTTGTGTTATTATTTCGGTATCAGTCTTTTGTTTGGAACTTGTAAATGTTTTTCATAAGTATATTTTGAATTGAAAAGTGCATTTTTATGTGGGTATAAGATCACCGTACAACGGACTTTATCTTCAAGGGTAAGTCCATAATATATTATTAAAAATATATAATCTTTTATTTATAATCTAAATTAATATTTAAAGAAAATAGCGTTTATATAAAAATTAATTTTATATTTTTTTAAAGAATGATTCTATAAGAATTTTCTTTGTAAATTTAAGGATTTAAAATTTGTTACATTAAAACAATCATGGCGGAATTTCTCCAAGGTCATTTTAATATTACTACAATTTGTTTAATTAATTTTTTATATTTTTTTGAAAAATTTAAGTAAATTTAATATTATTTTTAAATTCTACATTATTTAAGAGAAAAGGCTTATTGCTTAGTAAATGTACTAATAATATTTTATAATTTACCTAATAAGGAATTCAAATTAACCCTAACCTTTAGTTTTTTGCAATTGATGTAAAAACTGCTTTTTATTATTTAAATTAATGTAAGAAATTATTTATATAATAATTCGTATAATTTTTGTTTACATAATCATATTTACTTAATAATTAATTATATATGATAATTTTTATTAAAAAAATGGCGATTAGATTACTAAACTTTTTAAATGTAAATAGATCATTATTGAATACAGGGTTCCCAATCTGACAACCTGGATTGAATATATATATATATATATATATATATATATATATATATACACATATACATTTGCATATAAATTAATTATTAGTTATGTTGAATTTGCTAAAAAAATTTTTCGAATTCTTAAAATATTTATAGATGAGTTTGTTACATAAATACTTAGAAATTTAATATTTCATTAATTTTAAATAAAAAATTTGTTTTCAATTTTTATTATATTAAAAGTAAAACGAATCGCGCGAAGTGAATGATTTTCACGTATTTTCGAAACTTACAAGTACATTCGACGCACGCGTAGCCCAAGAAAACCCTTAAAAAAAACGAAAGTAAGTTAGAGTAAGAGAGAAAAAAAACGAACGGCTGCCCTTGGTCGGACGGTTCCGATACTTTCTTATTTCCCCCGCACAAAGACTTTCAATTTCCCTACCCCGGTAGAAGCGAGTCTTTGATATTTCTCGGCCGAAGGGTCCTTCTTGCCTTCCTCATCCTTCTTGTTCCTTTCGATTATTCTTTCGCGACGCGCAAGCGAAAGTCGACGGGGTTTCGTATTTTTCTTCTACGCGAATCCTTCCCCGCGGTCTTTTTTCATACTCTTCGCCTCCTCCCTCTCACTCTCCTTCTCTCTCTTAGATAATTACGTAAACCACCCTCGTTTTGTATAAGAAGGGAACTTTTGGCGCTCGAGAGGAGCGAGATGTCTATTCTCGAGAAGAAATAAAAATTAAAAAGAAAATGGAGAGGGTGACGTTTTGAATGCAATAGTTGTTGTATTAAGATTATTTTGTTGATTGTCGTCATGAAAAGAATGATTTTTTATAAATTAAAATTTATTTAAACTGTCGTGCGTAAATTTATTAAACCATTATTAACCATTATATTTTAAAAAATTACCGAGCACGAAATTTTTTTCTTTACTTTTATAATACTAAAAAATTTATTCAGTTTTCGAATCTACTAAATCTTTATTGAAGATTATTCCATCGAAACAAATCTATAAAAATATCGCAAATCATTCCACTCGTCACAGTACTCCATTCCGTCTACAGAAGCCATTCACCAAGTTAAACGTCTTTATCCGCGCGTCGGCGCACTTCAAAAAGGGTTGAACGGAACGAATCCCCGTACTGCAGCGCAGACCCTCCCGAACGTTCTTCGTCGCGCGTGGAGAATCTCGCAAAAAGAAGACAATCGAACGATGCATCATCGTTATGAAGGGGGAGACACCATTGCCAAATTCTCCCGAACGAATTTTCTTCTTCATTTTTTTTTTTTTTTTTTTTTTCTCTTTTTTTGTTGTCCATGTACGCGCTTATGAAAGTGCGAACTCTTTCGCGATTTTTAACGCTTGTCTTCGTGTACTCGAGAATTTCGCGGCTCTCTAAGTGAATTGTGTTTTCGAGAGAGTAGCTCGTGAATTTTACGATTAATAAAGATAGAAGGAAGGTGAATGGAGCCTACTCTTTCATAAGAAATTGCTGATTGGTTGTTGAGAATTTCGAGTGAAATCTTAGTGTGAAAGAGAATTTTACGGCGATAATCATGAATAATGATGGATGTACAAATTTGCTTTTCGTGCATATTATTTATTATTATTGAGAAATCGTCATTTTTTGATGATAAAAATCTTTTCTTTTTGCAATAAATTTTTATACAGTAAAAATTTAGCCATTTATACCTATCAGTTTTATGATATTTTTATAGAAAATATAGAAGAGTATGAATTATTTTAAAAAGATTGTATTGAATATCAAAAGAAAAAAAAAAAAAAAAAAAAAAAAAAAATACTACTAGTAAAGAAAAATATCACGATAACATTATTCAATTTTATATTTCTTGATTACATATTGTCTGTTTACGAAAACATTTATATAAACTTTACTTTTATTTACAAAAAAACATTATAAACAAAAATAAAGCGATAGTATACGAATTGTAATATGAATAATAACCGTACAAAAGCCAAACGATTAATGACAAACGATTCCATTCTTTTTTTTCATATACAAATCTACAATACTCGAATAAACATAAACGCACCACATTGCGATCTCTAGAATCCCGACATATGTTTCCTTTCTTATACACCTCTAGACTTTCTCGTCGCGAAATGCAAATATTGAAAGGCATCATGGCTCTTTTCTATTTTTGCGACAAACGTCGAGCCCTCCGATCGCTTATTATGCCTATACATCGGAAATAAAAAAGGCTTGCGAGAGAGAGAGAGAGAGAGAGAGCACCGTGTGGTGAAGTATCACCGGTGCCGTCTTCGCATCATCAATTAGCCGTAAAGAGGGCCATTATTAGACAGCGGACTTACGGCATTGTCGCGAGTGGTAAAAGTCTTCTTGGGTGACTAATGCTGTCTTTAGCCTTTCGTTGTATACGAAACGCGTATCTTTGGAATTTCTTTGGTCAGCTTTCTCGTGCGTTCGTGGAGACAGGGAAAGATGGCGTCATTAATTTTCTTGTGAGATGAGCGTTTTCACGCGCGTTCGCTTATACATTTCAGTCTCTCGCTGCAGAAATTTTCCGTGCAAATCGGCCGGACAGCGGCAGCTGATGTGGTTGAGACTTATTTTTTTTTTTTTATTTTTTTTTTTTTTTATTCTCGTCTCTATTTTTTGACCCGACCGAGTGAGAGATCTTGACGATTTTTCGCGGTGCAACGTTAAATTGTAATGTATTCTTATTCGGCGTTTCGTTACGGAAATAATTGACCAGAAATCGTTAAATTTGTTGAAAAATGAAAAAAATTTAAATGTAAGTAAATTTGAAAAAAGCTGATTAAATTTTATTTTTAAATTTGATTAAAATATTAAATAATTTTTATATATTTTTTAATAACTTGTCTGTAATCATTATTATGTGTAAACATATATTAAAAATAATAAGATTATTTAATGTTTCATCTAATTCTTAAATTTTAAGTATAAAAATTTTCTTAAATGTAACGTAATGTTTTTTTATTTATTTTTAATTTACAGTCAATAAATATTTCCTATTCATTTTGATTATTAACTTTTTAAAATTAACACTTTAATTTCAATGATGTCTATAAAAGAATTTTGATGCCAGAAATTATTCATATACTCGTATAACTACGTAAAAAAATGTAACAGAAAATTTAATCTTCGGTTAAATATTTCAGTAACCGAAAAACTCAACGAAAAGAAATGATCACTCTAAACGAACCGTTAAGATTCAGTTAAATACTGACCGCTCCACTAAACGCATCTTACTTCCATTACGTTTACAAACCGTTTCTTCCTCCGTTTTTTTTTTTTTTTTCTTTCACATCGCAATCCGTAAAACTCAAACCATGCACAACTGACCCCTAAGAAAAAGAAGCCAATGAAAAAAAAACAACGATAAAGAAGAAGCTGAAGAAGTAGGAAAGAAAAAAACTGTCCTTCTGTGTCCATTGAGAAAATCGCATGATCTTTTTACGACCTCCTGTGCGCGACGTTTTGTGTCAAAGCTAGAAAAAGAGGGAAAAAGAAGGAGGGAGTAACAGCGGGACCCCTTAACTCACCGGGAAATCGGAGATCATTAGGTCCCGCGACACTGACCGACTACCACTGCCGAGCGAAAGAGAAAGGGGACCGACTGTTTTTCGCCGGTTGACCCGAATTTCGACGAAAAACCCGCGCTCGCACACGTAACTCTACGACATAATACGTATACATCTCGATGCACTGACCAGCGGACATTCCTTTGCGTCCGTCAGCAGATGGCCGATCTTCACGCTAGAAATGGGCGTTCTTCTTATTCTCATCTCTTTCTCTCTCTCTCTCTCTCTCTCTCTCACTCTCTCTTTTTGTAATAGCGTGCACACGCACCGAAAAGACAACTCGCTCTTTCCATTTTTCATTTGGTTAAGCCTTATTTATCGTTCTTCGACTTCTCCCTCTTCTTTTCTTCTCGGTCTTGTTATTCCTTTTTTCTTTTGCTTGCTCTTCTTTTTTTTTACGGCGGCACGCGAGATGTTACGATTTCGGTTGAAGTCAATTCAAAGGATTCAAGTAGTGTGCTGTTGGTTCTTTTTTTTAAAATTTTGTCGAATGTTCCGTTGCATTTTGAAAATGAGACTAGGTTAAACGATAATTGAATTGTATAAATTGTATTGGAAAGTATCATTCAATCGGAACATTAATAAAGTTCAAAACAGATTTCGACATTTTTTAATTATACTGTTTACAAATACCGTAGTAATATTCGTTATAATTAATAAATTTACAGTTTTTTTACATTTTATCACTGAATATAAAATTAGTTCTTTGTATAAATAATTGTTA
Organism: Chalcis sispes; assembly: GCA_949987625.1. NCBI lineage: Eukaryota > Metazoa > Arthropoda > Insecta > Hymenoptera > Chalcididae > Chalcis > Chalcis sispes. The sequence goes on along the minus strand of OX465095.1, from coordinate 22,410,798 downwards.
AATTTTCAAATCAAAAAGCATTTATAAATTAGTTATTTTGTTTATTTATTTAGTTTAATATTTATACTAGTTAGAATTTATTTAATAATAGGATAATATAAGGCGTGTGCATTAAGTTATGCATAATGATAATAATTAAATATATATCTTCAAAGTATTCATCTAATACCATGTAGTTTTTCAATAAAATTTTCACGTTATCCAAGACCTTAATAACGGAGAACCAAAAAAAGCCACAAGCTTTAAAAATGAAAGCAGCAGCTCTTAAAGGATAAAATGAATAATACCTGGTGGCAACAATACGGTCAAGTCGTAAGTCTAGTAAAAAAAGGAAAAAGTAACATAACGAAACGGCGCGACAACGAGGCATCGAAAGCGAACGCGTTTTTTTGCCGCAACCTTGAACTTTTGGCGCAATAAAAAAAAGGAAAATTACGGAAGTTGTCAACGGCACGTTTATATGAGTTGCGCGTGCTTTTTTCTCTCTCTTTCTCTTTCTCTTTCTCCAAGGAAAGAAAAAAAGGGCAAACATCATAAAACCCCCTTCGCGCAAACTCGAAATAAAAGGAAAGACCCGTAAAGTCATCCGGTGGTGATGATCGTTTGCGGTTGCGGCACAAGTACCAAGCGTATACAGATCTTGCCAAATTTACTCCGGCGCTCGTGTCGATGATGGTCGTCGTAAAAAAATCAACGTCAGACCGCCGACTGAGTTTCGAGCGGGAAAAAACGACGATGGGTTTGGAAAATTGTATTCTGTATTTTCGTCTATAAAATGTGTTTGATTTTCGCGTCGTTTTTTATGTTTGGACAAAATATTGTGTCTCTGTTGCATAATGGAAATTGTGTATAATTTTGTTTTATAACGTATTATAAAAAAAAAAAGAAAAAGTAAAATTTCAGTTGTCGTTTATAAAAAAAACCTACAATCCATACAAATCGAATCTCGGTTTCCGGGCTGCAAAACTTTTCGCAAAACAATGCGCGACTTTCATCGGCTCGAGTTACATTACATGCCCGTCGCGAAAAAAAGAAAAATAAAAGAAAAAACTTACAAAGCGCTCGTTTGCAACAAAGGACGATGTTTGCAAACTGCGCGCACGGCTCTTGCGTCGGTTAAAAAGGCTTGCGCGCCGGGACTTTTTCCTCAATCTCATTTGCCTTCTTCTCTTCGAGCGCGGCTTGTTTTTCACGTCTCGGTGATCATGTAAGGCTACTTTCTTATTATTCTTTCTTTCCTTTTTTTTTTTTTTTTTTTTTTTTTTTTCAAGGGAGAATAATAAATTCGGCTATACAGACAACGAGAGAGAATTTCTTTTGGATACAGGGGGTTTTCTTTCGTTGTTTCGTAGTACAGTCGCGAAATATAGTCGGTCGAATGGATAAGCTGCAGTTGTTGCGTTGTTATAATGCATGGTCGGCGAGTACTGAGGTGTTTGTTTTTTTTTTTTTTTTTTTTTTTTTTTCTTACCTGTTTTTAAACAGTATATTATATTTATGTGAAGGATTGCATTTTTAGGTTGGAGAAATGAAAATGTTTCATTTTTTTTAATGATACTTGTTAATTATTAATTTAGAATTTATGACACACAACGGTGTAAATATTTACAACTTCCGATTGCTAGGACAATAAAGTTCTTCATTTTTAATATAAATTTTCAAATATTTATATTAAATTCAATGGAACTTCGTTTTATTAATAATATGTTCATTTGTAGGTCACTAAAAGAGCCAATACATTTCGCTATTTTTCCTCATATGCATTCCTTATTCATTTATTTTTTCTATTGTCGTAACAGCTTTTTTTTTCGTACTTCGTTGCACATTTTCATCGGCTGAAAAATTCGAAAGCACGAACATCACACCTCCAACCTCAAAGGGGTTTCGGCAAATTGGATATTTTGGATTAGGTTTGGCGGATCGGAAAATTGGCGAATGCAGTGTATATAAAGCTCGGCGATTACTTTCGACGGTGCGCTTTCGCTTCTATTATGAAAATTTATACGCATCGGTGGACAATTATATTTGTTTACGTTATACAATAAGCCGGAAAAGTTTAAAGTGCGTTTGGGCGAATTTTGGTATGTATAAAATACACAACATACCATTGTTGAGGAAATTGTATTTATTTTGTATTAACTGACCTGTATGTGATTTTCAGTTCGAAAGCAATTGCAACAAAGGGGATGTTTGATGTTCGAAAATTTAAATAGATTTGAATGAAATTTATATAAATATTTTATCGCGCCAAAATATATTTAATTAACTTTTTATAAAAATATTGACAAAAGACAAAAAATGTATGGATATTTATAATGTACATATACTAAGTTTCTTAATGTAATTTCCAGGAAGTATTATTAAAATCACCATTTAAATCACCGACATAAAATATGTTAGCGGCGTTAATGATATTTTTACAGATCCCAACGTAAACATCTATTAAAAATCATTTTTTCTTTTCACCCACACATTAATCCAGCAAAGTTTCTCATCGTTAAACAAACGCGTGCATGTGAACTTAATTATTATTTTTTCTCATTTGCGGTTCCTTCCTTCCATGCGACGCTCCATCTCATCTTCATCCAGCACCTACTCGATGAAAAAGATTTATCGGGTATCTATAACTCTCGTAAAATAAACGTTGAAACGACTTGGAAAAAATAACGGGGAAAACCGCACTTTAACCTAAAAAGCAATCGGTGATCCATTTTTAGACCCGTGTGTTTCTCTTTCTTTCTCTTTCTTTTTCGTTTCTGTAAGGTTGGAGGAAGAAACTCCGTCAGGAAGTAGATCCTGGTAGCAACGCGCATATGTGTAAGTATATACGACGGAGGAACACATGAAGGGATACGTGAGAAAGGCTCGCAAGTGGATGATCGTTTTCTTTCTCTTTTTCGTTTTTTCTTCGTTTCTTTTCTCTATTTTCCCTTTTTTTTTTTTTTTTTTTTTTTTTTGCTGCTTCGGATGATTTTTTTTCTCTTTTCGTGCGCGTCTTGTATGTACACACGGACACTTCGTGCCGCTCTTGGAATCTGTTGATCTTGGACTTGAGAGAGCAGTTGATACGTGTTTTCCTCTCTTTTTCTCTCTCTTGTCTTCCACTTTCCCGCCTTTCTCTCTGTGTACATCTCTTTTTTCATAAAGATATAACTTAATTTTCTCGGTTTCGTGTATTGCTTTGTTTTCCCTCATAATTTGCTATTATTTTTGTTTCATATTTCTTTATTATTTTCTCTTTTATTTAAAAAGGAATAAAAAACGAATTTTTCGAAGTGTAAAATAATTTTTAATTAATCTATGTTTATTATAATTTTTTTACATCCGCGAATTATATATTCACGGATAACAATAGTTAAAAATCTAACTTTATCTTCAAAATAATCTAAAAAACTTAAAATCCTCGCAATTTCTCTGTATTCGAAAAATTTTTCATCGACATAACCACCGAATCGTTCAAGCAGCACGCCTCGTTTATCCTTCCACATTCTCACACACATTCCTTCTCACCACGCTCGATTTAAAAGGAGCGCAGTTGTCACCTCACTCGCACCCGTTTTTTTTATTCTCATCTCTCTCCCTCATCATTAGAACATGCTGACCGTCCGTCGTAAGTATACATATATATATATATATATATAGTATATCGAGCTCTCCGAAAGTCATGCATACGTACCGGACATCCGCCCGCGCAGTACATCAACAACCTTTGGGCGATGGAGGCTCTCTGTCTTGCTTGGTTCGCGCATAACTGGAAAGGATGCAGGATACGGATGCTTTGGATTACTTTATCGTGGGAGATTTTTCTTTCGGTTTTCTAACGCTTGGTGCTTGAGGAATGTTTTGAAAAAACGATTGATATATTTTTTCTTAATCGTGTATTGGCTTTATTATTTTTATTAAACATTTTTCAACAAATTAATAAGTTGGCTTTTTAATTCTTTTTTTTTTACGTTTTTAAGATTATAAATAAAAATGTAACGATTAAATGGGATTAAATTAAATTCTAGTAAAAAATGTATATAATCCGATAATTTGTAGTTCGATAAAAAAAAAAAAAAAAAAAAAAAAAAAAAAAGAAAAGAAAAATATGTGTTGTACGTGGAAACTGTCAAACTTACTGAACATCACTTCTTCATCAATGCGAAACTCGCTTAGTTTCTCTCATTATGCAACGCAGTGCGTATTCCGTAAAGGTACACAAAGGTAAAGCTTCCTCTTTTGGGAGGTGAAAAAAAAAAGAAAGAAAAAATTTTTTCCTTGTATTTTGAAAACCGGGAAAATCTTAAGAAAAGAGAATAAATAAAGGATGCACCATTTCGATTGAAAATCGCTCTAGTTCTTCTCGTTTTCCTTCGGCGTGTCCGTTGTGAAAAAGCTGCAGTCCAGAGATCATTGTCGAAAGCTTTTTAAGAGCTGTATTTTGTGGTGTACTGCGCTCACGTAAGGTTACACCTTTTTCTCACAGTGAGAGCTTCGTGTTACGCTATTTAAATTCTAGGGTTACGTCATTTTAACCGTTCGTCCGCGTAACGCCATATTGCCCACGCGTTCGGACGACAATGCTCACAATGAAATGAGACGGAAATGTAGCAAGCCTGTTTATACGTATACGTTATTATGTGTTCCATTAGGATTCAAATTGTTGCTGCGGCAGATGATGTACGTAGATTTTTGTGGAATACATGTGTTGTAAAATTTTAAGAAATATTCAATAAATGATTAACCTTCTGTTTGTGTGTCAATTTGTTTTTTTTTTTCAACGTTTTCTTTCTTTTGAATAAATTTTGCGAGTTTTTGAAAGTTGTATCTAAAAATATCGTAATTCAAAATGTTTTCAATTTATTCATTAAATGTTAAAATTCCAATAACCAATTCTATGATAAAATACCATTAATAGCAACCAACACAATCTATCAAACAGAGGCACAAAATTTCGTCGGCAAATCAACAGACAACGAATAAGAAACGTGAAAATCCAATCTACAGGCGAGGTCGCGGTCACGCGATCGATCGTGCAACTGCTATCGTAGCGTCACGCAAATTTTGCTCTCTCTCTCTCTCTGTATATATATGCGCGCGCGCGCGCGCGTGTGTGTGTGTGTGTGTGTGTGTGTGTGTGTGTGTGTGTGTGTGTGAGTATGTGTATGTACATGCGTTTACATCTTTGAATGGATATTTTCGCTTACACATGTTTACGAATTTAGCGCGACGGTGTAAGATATAACTTTGACGCTATCCTCGATGTAGACACGCTGACGTGCCGCACCTCCGATCGCGAGTGACAAGCCAATTTGTTATTTTTATCCCTGCAGTGTGAGCTTATTCCGTAAACATGAAAAGGATGATCGTCGTGTCGAGATTTATATACATATACGCATCGACTGTTATTTTTGCTTTACGAGCCAATTCATTAATTTGTTTTCGTCTTCTCTTGTTGATTGTGTTTATTTAAATGTTTATTTGTCAATTTTAATTTAGTAAGTGAAATTGACATCGAATTGCAATTAATTTTTTTTTATTATTGCTTATTCGTATTTTAAAGATTAAATTAATATTTTGAAAATCCTTTGCATTTGGGTCAAAGGAATAAATGGATTAGGATAAATACTTCAAGAGTAAAATTTTTTAATAACAAGTTATTTATTGTAGAAAAAATATTTTTACAATTTTTAATATAAAATTCTATATATTTTAATATAAAATATTACTATAAATGTATAAAAAAAACGGAAAAAGATAAGAATAAAAAATTAAAGCCTAATTTCACTCAAAAAAAAAAAGAAAATAAATAAATAAATAAATAAATAAATTTATCATCCGCAATAATCTTCTACAACAAAAATCGCAAAGAGGAAAAAAAGAAAGTAAAGTGGAGCGAGAGTATATCTATCTGTGTAAAAATCGGTATTAAGCGCAAGGCGTGTAGGCTCACGTAACTGCACATACGCGCGCATCTTGCGCAGCACGCAACGGAAGTATCCGTCGCACGACAATACAATAAGTATCAGCGAACGGTTTGCGTATACTGTATATCTATATATTTTCAGCCTACTAACCCGTACGGCGACTCTTACCTACGGAGCATCGTCAGCGTGTAAATGGTTTCCATACGCGCAAGCGCCTTCTCGATCGTATTAACATTTTTCTATACGTCCTCCTAGGCTGTATAGACATTCTATACGTCCTCCTAGGCTGTATACGTCCCAGGAGAAAAAAAAGTTAACAGCGCCACTGCTATGTATTTGTCGCTTCATATAGCCTAGCATGTGAGTCTTCATCGAAACTTATATTTTTGAAACGCGTAATAAGACTTATGTATGTTGAGCGAAGGAGAGAGAACGAGATAGCGATAAGAGCGCGCGCACCATTGCTCCCACGTGACCACCCTATCTCTGTCTCGCTCTCTCCTTCGCTCAGTATGTACATTCAAGCGACCACGGGGCTCTGCTTTTCTTTTGTTTTCTTTCAGTATAGTGTATCGTTGTGTCGGTAATATTCGTTCTTAATATGTGAGAAGAAGAATAAAAATGGACAATTTATTAAATAATAAAAAAAAAAAACGAGTGATAGTGACAGTGATGAAGAATGCAAACGTGAATTAAATAAACTAATAGAAAAAGCAAAGTCTAATATAATCCCGCAAAATTAAATTTAATAATAAGTGATTTTAAAGTGATAATTTTTTAGTTTATAATTTTGTTTGTGATTTAGATAAATGATTTAAAAGTTTTTTGTGTGAAGAAATTAAATTTAAAATATTTAAAAAAGTTACTGTTTTTTCATGTTAAATAAGAGACTAAAATTCATTGATTATACAAAAAATGTGTTAAACAAATATAGTATTGTTATGATAAAAATAACATAAGAAAGTATTTATATTAATTATAATAGTATTAATATTATTAATAAGCCTTCAAATCTTATAAAAAAAACTTTTGTTAAAAATATTATTCTGTATAAATATTTAATAAATATACTCAAGAAATTTATATTTTTTAATAAATAATAATTGTTCAAGAATTAATTTTATTTTTAAATATTAATCCATTTACTATTTTTTTTAATTTCATAATTTATATTTATATTTACATTATGTTGTCTGTCACTTTTTGACACTACATCCAGATGTACGCGTGTGTGTACAAAATGCGCATGCGTTAGCAGACGATCTCTGTAGTTTACGAACTGTCAGTACGGGTTCGAAATTGCATTTAATTGATATGCAACAAAATAAAATTAATTATTCTGTTAACTAAGTAAGAGTCTTCGTACGGGTTACAAGGCTGAAAAATTTTTTAAGCACCATGAGTGAACCTCGCGTCATTAAAGCTTTCGGCTCATATTTTTTGGATGGATAGAGGCGCCTTAGTCGCTCGCTGCGCTCGCGACTGCGGCCCTACTATCCATCCACAACATATTTTGCCTCAAGCTGTAATGACGCGAGGCTCGCACAAGGTACATAAATAACTAATATAACATGTTATAAGCGCGGCAAGACAAACGGCTCCATTTCCTTGGCGCGTATACAGATTAAAGGATTAGACCTCTCGGTTTGTATATATACATATATATACGTACACGCGCACGGTTCGGAAAGAGAAAGTGAGAGAGAGAGAAAGAGAGAGAGAGAGAGAGAGAGAGAAGGAGAGATCGGCGTACGCCTGAGTGACCTCTAATAATGGAAGAACAATGAAAACGGACGCGCGATCCTCGGTATTCATGGACAATCCGCTGTTTTTCCCAAACAAGGATTTACTTAAGAATGAAGCGCTGACACGTCTCGGCCATTGATCCCCCACGCGATATGTATGGTGTACGTGTATATACATATATACCGTATACTATTACTCTTTTTACTCTTGGCGACCCGATATTTCGCAAGAGCTATTTATACCTCCGAGAGATTTTCCGGCTTCCTTTTCGCAACCCGATGCCGACGACGTTATTCCGGCGCTTCGTGGATTTTTAAGAGTGGCGCTGAGATGCTCGAGAATTTCTTGTGTATGCGTGAATTAAAAGTGTTAGAAACGATTTTAATATTTATTATTAAATTTTGCTTACATGAATTGAATTTAACAAATGATTGTTTTGATGAATTATTTCAGTAAATTTTAATGTTTATATACGATGAATGAGTTTAATCACGACAGTGATTAAGATTAAAAAATTCACTTTATTAAAAAATTCATTCGAACTATAAAATTAAAGAATAGCGTAGAGTAAAACTTTTTCAAAAATATTTAAAATGTACGCATGACAAACTGCAAAAAATTTGTTGCGCGATAATTTTTTAGCCCATTTATTCAATCCTCTCACAGACTGTGTGTATTAGAAACTCAGACCTTTCTTCCTTCCTTCCTCTCGGCCGTGAAAATCCTCGAACGTCCACACGCTCCAGTAGTCATCGAGCAGGAAGAAGAAGCTGAAACGAAGAAGGAAGAAATGGCCTTAGCCTCATTAAAACGCGCGCAAATACTACACGAGCTAATGTCTCTTTCCTCGGCGCGCTCTTGGGTATTGTTACGTTACGCGTCGGCTACTGGAGTGCGAAATGCGATTTCGAGAGCGGAACGAGAGCGAGAGGGCCGAGGGGGGGGGGGGGAAAGGAGATGGACGAACGACCGCGCGAGAGAGAGAGATATTATCGATACGCGGCGATTATACCGAGAAGATTTCTTTCCCCGGGAGAACTTAACGAGTTGAGAGAAACGACGAGACTGTATAAGGATCAGTCCCATTTGCCGAATTATTGCATTAGCCGTTAAGCGCTCCCGATATTTTTTCCCTTCTCGTATATAAGTATATTACGTTGTACACGCCGGGTTTTGTCGGTTACGGAGAAACTCACTACAAGTTCAGTTGGATTTTGGTGATCCTTGTTGATGGTAAATTTAAGCTTACAATGATATTTTACTTAAATTTAAATAGCGTTTAATTATCTAAATTAAGAGCCAAAGCTTTCATTTTTTAATTTTTTGTTAAATATTTTTAATTTACAGAATAAATATTTTTAAAAATATCTATCATTATTCGTATAATCTTATTAATTTTATTATAATTTCATCTTAAAAAATAAATTTTAAAATTAAATTAAAACGTCATTCCCTTTCTAAGAGAAGCAACGATAGCCGAACGAAAGCGAAATTAAAAACTTTTACTAAAACATGAAAAAAAAAAAAAAAAAAAAAAAAAAAAAAAAAAAAAAAAAAAAAAAAAAAAAAGAAGCGAAGTCTGTCAACGGCTGCCAACCAACGCCTCAAAATCCTGCATTGTTTCTACAAGTTTTCCGCACCCCATTTTTACCAAAAAGCCAAAAAAAAAAGGAAACGAAAAGAATGACACGTATATATGTGAAACGAGACAAACTGATCGCTCTCGTGCGGACGTACGCGATTTTTACAATAAAAGAAGACTATTTAAAAAAGAGTGACGCGCGTGCGCACGCCTTTTTACATATTTTTAACTGCCTCGTGATGCTTACCCTCTCTTCGTCTTCATTCTTTCAGTTTTTTTTGCGCGCGCGCGTTTCTATTTGCTCAGCACCGTGCGGGTGAAGAACCGCTTTGGAAAAACACTGGGTTGAGAAGGGAAACGAATATATAAAAAAGAGGGAGAAAGAGAGAAAACAAGCCGAAATCGGAAAAATGTCATGGAGAATAGAAAGAAAAAGTAAAAGAGAGAGAGAGAGAGAGAGAGAGAGAGCTCGACTAAACGCGAAAAAAACGCGCATTCGTTACACGCGCCTGGCACACGCGGCTCGTGTGTGCTTTAAAAAAATATGTTTATACACGGTATAGGTATATATATATGTATATGTGTGTGTGTGTGTGTGTGTGTATGTGTGTGTGTGTGTGTATCGAGTTTCCGAATATACGTAGATTTGTAAAGGAAACGCGATGCATATTTCGAAAAAAAGCATAAAGCCGCTACTTCTCCTTTTTCTATTTTTTCTTTTTGTTAATGGTACTTTTTATAATTTTTTTTTTTTTTTTCTCAACAATTTTAAAGCGAGGGTGACGTTTGTATTGTGAACTGGTTTTGTACATAAGTGGAATGGCCTACGAAGCAAATGAGCGGCACAGAAACTAATTGAACTTAATATCGTACGGATTTTTTTCTTAAAATTTTCCCTTTTAAAAGAGGGCGGTTAAATGTTTGTTTTTTAAGCGTTGATGTTTAATCTGATTCAATATTAAAAATTACTATTGTATTAAAAAAAGTGTATTTTACACAGTAACCTTTGTTATTTTTAAAGCCTGTTGGAATAAAAAAAAATTGTAGATATATAAGCATCTTAATATATTTTTTTTACATAATTGATTACATTTTAATGTTATGTAGAATAGAAGTTTTCAAATACTCTACCAAACTTTATGGTCTTAAGCAATGATTATTTACAGTAATATTATTTCTAATCATTTATTACTCGAGAAATCATTAATAAATAAATAATCGTCAAGATCTATAGTAAAATTGAAATAAATAAAAAAATCATTTTTCAAATGAAATGATGAAAATGCAACGTTAACAGCTGTGAAAACCCTTGACCGTCGTCCGGTGATAAATATACGTAACGTAACATCGTACGCGTATCCGCGCTTAACTAAGAAATCTGGGCTTTGTCCATCTTTGCTCATATACATATATACGCATACACCTCTTGCCTATGGGAATCGAAGGAGCAAAAAAGGGGGGAATAGGTAGAAAACGACGAGAAAGGGAAGCGAATCTCGATAAAAAGGGGAACTTCCCTATATTATATGTACATGTACAAACGGCGTGGCCATTGTTACGACGATTGTACACTGACCGAGTGGACTAGACTAAGCGGCGGCCATGACCGATTAGGCGCCGGTTGCATAATGCCAGTCCAAAAACTACGTATGTATATGTATACGTAATGAAACGAGACGAGAGCGGCAGATGCGTGTACATACGCGCGGATATGTATATATATATATACATGCTTATGTATATATAATCGTTGGAAAAACGTTGAGCCATTAAGCGTATGTATATGTATGTAAACGAGAATACACAGCACCTGGTGGCATCAAAATTTTTCGGATGCAGGTAAAAATTCTCGATTTTTATATATATATGTATTCGGAATACGGAGATGACTCGCGCGTTATTGTATACGTATATGGACGTTGGAAAGTAAGGGAAGGAAAAAGTCGCGACGGGTATTTTTGCCCTTTTGTGAAATTTATGCGTCGCGCGGTGCGGCTTTCCTCCTTTTTTTTTTTATTCTTCTCCCTTTTTCGGTACGATTATACTACGCATTGTTGCGAGATTTCAAGTTCGCAGCGAGTTCGTTAGTGTCTCGGGATACCGCGCGGTCTGTGAGAAAAAAAAATTTATCGATTCGAATGGATTGCTTTTTCTATTGTGTTACGTTGTGTATGTCGATAGATAGTTCGCCGTAGGGTAATTTTGTAAGGATTTTAATGGATTACAATGAATTTTATTTTGTATCGGTTTTAAATTTATTGGACGCTGGAGAGAATGTACGATAAAATTGTAGATTTGAAATTATGCTTTATACCGATTCTTATATTACAGCATTTCACCGATATGTTATTACAAAGAACTTATTTGTATTGAAAAAAACAAACGATTTAATAAATTAAATTATAATTTTATTTATTTATTTATTTTTTCTTAATATTAAGCACTCGTCTAAACGTTATAAAAGGTAATTTTTATTAAAAATTGTAAAAATTATTAAAATTTTTAGATTACGATTAATTTTATTTTCACCCAATAAATTACCATAAACAAATTGTTTTACTTATAGCATTGTTCAATCGTAATGAAAAATTTGTTCAATTTGCATATCGTTGGTTGACGTCTTCGTTAAAACTATTCAGACGTTGTAGCCACGAGTCGCGAATCAATCCCCCCGGAGAAAATGAAAAACTTTCGAAATTGAATATACAATAAGGGAAGGTGCGTTAATTGCGGCTCTGTTGTTCTTCCATTAAAAATCTCGATCAAGCTCATCTCCCAATAAACCCAGACTACTGCTTCGTTCTTCCTCTCTTCTTCCGAGTACTTTTTTTTTATTCTTCAAGATCCCCAACGTCCTTTGCACTCCTCGCGTGTTTCCTCTCTCCTTTATTTACACGAAATCTCTCGCTTTTCCTTCATCTCGCGCCTCTTACTTCTTCTTCCTTTCACGAGGATCGAGGGTTTGCCTGAAGTAACTCTCGCTTTAATTTATACAACGTTATCTCGACTATACCACCGTAGAAAGACATCGAGGAAGGGAAGGTGGAATTTTAATTACTTTCACGAGGCGATCGACGGAGGCGCCGGTAATATCATTTTAATCTCAAAGCTATCCCACGCGACCTCTTCTTTTTCGGTGTATATATATATATATATATATATATATATATACATACATACATACATACATACATACATACATAAATATATTCGTCTGTGCCCTTTTGTCTATTTTTATTTTCCGCCCAACGCTGGAGAGAGAGTCGAGTGTAATAACTTCAGCTCGCGAAACCGCAGGAAAGTTTAAAGAAAATACAAAGTTCGCCTTGCGCTTCTTTCGCTTTTTATTTATTTTCTTTTTTTTTTAATTCTCGGTACTATACTCTCTCGAGATTCATTAGGAAATTTTAAATTTACGCGTGGACCGAGAAGTAATTTCAGAAGCTGAGATTCGTTGTTATTACTTTGATAAGATAGGATTATTAATGGAACGATTTAGATACTTAATTATTTTTTTAATGCAATTGTTTAATTTTATTTAATTTTTCTAAACTAAATTTTGTAATTAATTTGATTTCAGTTGTATTTCCTAATTGTTGTAATTTGGTAATTTGATTTTGCTTGTAATTCAGTATTTTTAATATACTTTAACAAATAAATGACTTCAATTTATTTAGATAAAATATGCAGGCAGTTAAAAAAAAAAATTATAATCAATGTATGACAAAATTAATTTTCACTCAACATTTTTCATCATAATTTTTAAATTCTGATCACATCGAAACTTTTCATCTGCATCACAAAAAATTTCTCGTCAACGTCTCGCATCAACGCAAACTCAAAACGAAGACACTTCACTCATATAGAATTCACCAGCTCACTTAGTCGCGACGTACGCTTAGACACGAAAAACTCGTCAGAAGCGTAGGCTAAAAAAGAGAAAAAAAAGGCCTCGCACGGCAACTTTTTCGAACCGTCATCTTCCCTTCGTATCCTCGCTCGACGTAAATAACGAACTGTGTCATCAAAAATATATATATACGTATATATATATATATATATATATATATACCTACACGTGTGTAATATCGAATGAAAAAAAGTGAGAGAAAGAGGAGAGAATAAAGAGAAAAGGAAGAAGCCATATAATGCGACCTGCTGCTCAAAGTTGCGAAAGTTCCGCGCTACGATGAAGTTGGCGAAGGGATAAAATCCGCCATTGTGTCTCCGTATACGTACGCGTATATGTATATACGTATATATATATATATATATATATATATATATATATATATATATATATAGATATAAGGGACAGTACATTATGCACTAAGCTTTGAAAAAAAAAAAGAGATCAAGTCACCCTTCGTACGCGATTTACACTGGTTATATACCATATTTGTTAAAAGTGGATTGAAACGTTGACGATATTCTTTTAAAAAATAATTACATTATATTTTCGTCGAATACTTTAAAGAAATATTTTTTGAGATTTGAAAGATATGAAATTCGATTAACTTAACAATCTATATTTTAGATATTCTTCATTGGATTCTACGTTTTAAGAAATAATTATATTTAAAAAAAAAATTTGTCATTTAATTGTTTAAAATTTATTATAACATTTATCGTTAAAAAGTTAATTATGATTTATTACGAAAATTAAAGTACGTACCATAAAACAAATTAAAACTGTATATCTTAAAAAGTGTATCCAAACCAACTCGCACTTAACTCGAAACATAAATAAAAATTCGTTCACCTGAAGGAACGAATCTTTGTCCTTTCGTCGTAACCTCCACCTGCGCAAACTCGCGGAAATCGTAAACGCTCTCGCAACATATGTATATTACGCACATAACAGACTTTTCCGCGATGGTGTTTGTTTTTTTCCTTCGCGCGTCCACCGCAGGTGTTGGCTCAAATCGAAATAGAGTACGGAGAAACGTAAAAAAAAAAAAAAAAAAAAAAAAAAAATAAAGGAAAAAATTAAAGAAGCGTGAAAAGAGTCGCGCGCGCGGTCGTCAAGAAGCCCGTGTCCTAGATGTGCTACCGCATATACGCGCGATCGTATTTATTTCGTCTTAAGAGTCAACTTGTAAGGTTTGTCTATTCGAGCAACCATCGCGTTAGGAATCGACGATTCTTTCAAAGTCTTAGAGAAATAAAACGCGCAAACGTAATCGGAATCCGGTTGCCGGATGGATTAATCGACACGCGATATTCCGTCTCGTATACGATATTTCATCGAGTGTTCCGAATTTTATATCCCGATGATTCGAGAAGTCCTGGATTTAATTACGCAAGGATGTGTGTAAGACGGCGAGTGTACGCGAGTGGATATATCTTGTGAAGTGTTACCTATTTTTTTTTTTTAATATTAGTTTATTTTCAAAGTCTTCGCTGAGGCAACAACGATGGAACATTTTATTATTCGAATACTTATTTTTTATTAAATTTTATTTTATTTAATAAGTATTAATCATTTCAATATATTTATTAAATTTTTTTCGCTACAACTCAACGGCCAATGAAATTAATATTAATCATGTTGGGAAATCATTTTTACTGTACAAATACAAAAAATCAATACACAACATCGAAAATTAAATCTATATTTCTTAAGTATATTTGAGAGACTTTCGTTGTTGGACATACCGGTATATAGCCGTATTGATTGATTGATCTGGACATCGCGTATAAACAAAAGTTTCTTTGACAACGAGAAAGGGATTTCGTTTAGGCGATCATCGCTCATCGTTTTGTCATGTTTACTTCTGGTCCGTTAAAAGCCGGAAGAGTTGGTATGTACGGGAAATTTTTTTATCAAGATGATGCGCAATTTTAAATGATAATGATGAATTTGGTTATTTTAACTGCAGTAATTCAATAAAAAGAGTTTAAATAAAAATTTAGATAAGCTCGTCTTCAAAGATAATTTTTAGATTTAAACAAAATATAAATTATTATTATATTTATCAATTCTTTTTTAACATTTTATTTAAAACTTCAACAAAAACTCAATGACAAAGTCAACAAAGATTCAATCCTATCCCGAAATTCATCCACGCGCATACACACATGTAACGCGTACAAACTAGTTCAGTTTTCTTAAAACCTCATAAGCAACGTATCCCACACTCACAAAAAAAAAAAAAAAAAAAAAAAAAAAAAAAAAGAAGAAGAAAAAATAAGAATCAAGCTCTACTTTTGCATGAGTTCATCTCAGAATCGATGAGCGCGCGGGGCCGGATATATTTTTTCCGGGAAACGGTCGTGTAGCAGGGAGAGAGAGAGAGAGAAAGCAAATGTAACCGGACAATAGGCCGGTATAAATCGCAGGTAAGTTTCCCCGAGAGCATTTTGAATATGTACGCATAACGATCACCGATGGGCATTGTTACGTTAGGCGCGGACCGCTGACTGGGCCCCGGCAGCTTCTCTTTCCCTTGCTTCTTTTTTTTTTTTTTTTTTTTTCTCTTCTTCACCTCCGGCAAAAATTGCGGCAGCGTTGCGTGGATTTTTCTCAGTGTAGAGTGGGGAGAAAGGGATACAGAAGTGGACCGGTGAGTCTTTTCTCGAGAGGAGGATTTTTCAGGAGTTTTTCCTTGAGACTTCTTCTTTATTGCAGTTGATTGTATGCGCTCTGCTTATTTTTTTTCCTTTTTGTACTTCGCGAGTATATTTTCCCTTTTTCCTTCGTTGTTTCGCTTGATTTACTGCTTCTGCTGCTTCATATTCTTTCTTCTTGTCTTCTTTTTTCCTTACTTGGTCTCACCGTTCACGATACCGGTTTATCGATTTCGAGAGTCAAACGGATGAATTTTGCCGCGATTCTTACGGTGGGAATCGCGTGAGTTTTTAGAATGGAATTTATGCGAAGCATTTAAAAAATGAAGGTTAAGCGATATTTCGTAAAGAAGTATTTTATAATGTTTGGTTAGACGTGGATAGCTTTTCCATAGAGTCGAATACTAGGGGTATGAAGAAAAAGTATAAATTACGTCAAATGATAATCATTTCTAGGTAAATTTAAATATACTCCGGTAAACTTAATTTTCTTATTTCTCATGAATTAATGCATATGCATTCATATGAAAAATATAAACAACTTAGTTTTAATAGTTTTTAATAGTAATTTTTATTAAATTAAAATAATAAAATATTGTAATTTTGTAAAAGTGTAATAGTTTATTCAAAGATAGACAAAATTTTGCTTTATCCAGTATTTTTTCAAAGAATTTATTAAATTATCTAAGAAAAATTTCAAAACAATGGTTCAGAAAAATAACAGTCGCGACAATTAACCGTGTCAATTTGTCATTCGCCAAAAAAAAAAAGAAAAAAAAGGAAAAAAAAGCAAGTGGCCGTATCAAACAAAAAAATCAAAAACACCCAGTCCATTTTTCTCGTCGACCATTTTCTCTTTCCGATACGACTTTTTTCTCTTGCTTGGCGCACGCAGACTCGCGTGTCCGATGCACGAGGACGACTCCGGAGAGGGGGTTACAATTCAGGGATAGAGAGAGAGAGAGAGAGTTAGGGTAGCCCCGTATAGTCACACATACGAGAAAGAGGGTAGTAGCCATAAGCCGCAGGAGTCGCCGTATACGCATATAGGGAGTGCGCGCGCGATTTATTGATCTCGGAGAGTGAAGGCTCACACACACGCACGTGGAAACGCATACACATGGAATTTTATCTGGCCAATGGGGCATCGGTCACTTGCGGGGAGAGAGAGCTTCTGCACGCTCGTGTGACGGGGTGAGCCGTGTGTGTGCGCTAATATACGCGTTGGTTGAGGAGAGAGAGAGAGAGAGACGGACGTCGCCCGATTCCGCGCACTTGGGGAGAGGGTTGCTCACCCTTCTTCTCGTTCCTCCTCTTCTATTGCTTATTTTTCTAACGCTGCTGTGGCCGCTGTTTTGCAATTGCTTAACGCGTGTGCGTGGGGTTTCTTTTTTTTTTGCTGCAAAGTAACTGTGGGAGGAGAAAGCAGTAGCCATCGTTTATTTTTTTGTTCGCTTCTTTTTTCTCTATGGTGTATCTAACGCTTCCGCGTTCAATGCGTTTTGATCTTTGTTGTGTTGTTTTTGGATTGTTTTTTACGATTTTTTATTTCATTTTTTCTATCTTTACCTAGATTTATGAATTTATATATTAAGGTATTTAAGTTTATCAAATTTATGATTAATTTCATAATACAATAAACAAATTATCTATAATTCACGAAATATGCATTGCAGTTAAAATCATATATTTAGTTTCTAACTTTAGTAATATGTCATTGCGATTACTTTTATTTTCATGTCAAAAATTTTTGGATACCTAACTACCAGGTTTCGCTATATGGTTACTTTATCCTTTCTAACAATTATTACAAAAGCTTGAATTTTATTGAAACCGGAATTCACCTTGATTTTTTGTAAAGAAAATATTAAGTTTATTCAGTTTTATAAATACGATTAAGAATTTTCTACTTAAAAGTCGCAAAAATTATATCGCTATAATTATATATAAAATTATATTATTTATTATACCATTGTTAATGGATAAAGCTTTATCATTAAAACCTAGAATTAATTAAATTTCCTGATTTAAATTCAAAATTTTCTGTAACGAGAATGACCTAATTATTTTAGATCGCAACAAACGAATTTATCGAATCGACTTCGCACGTCGGACAATACAAAGTCAAATAATAATTTTGAAAAACGTATATACATTCGCTCGGAGCATTTCTTCATCATTCCTTTATCCCCTAGCCACACATCTTTTTTCATCTCCACCATTTTCTCCCACTTCATTACGTTTCTCTCTCTTTCTCTCACTGTAACCGTCTTATCTCGCGCTTCTCTCGCAATCGGACTCTCGTGTGCTCGAGTAGTATGTCCGTGCGCCTGTACGCATCATCCCTCGGTCGCTGCTAGATAAGTTCTCTCGCGCTTAAAGCTTCGAGGTCCGAGGGTCTGTAAGAGAGAGAAAGAGAGAGGAGCGAGAGACGCGGCTTATCTCGCTCGTGGAAATTATGGCGGAACGATGAAGGGTGATGGCTTTTACTTTCTTATTTTCTCCCTTTTTTTCTTTCACCCGCTTTTTTTCTTCTTTTTCCTTCGACGCTTGCTCCTTTTATGTTCGCTTACTTCGTGTGTTCACTGGCGTCGTTTAACTCTTCGCACGTGCTGTTTCTGACTGTTTTTCCTTTACCTTTGCTTCGAGATTTTTAATAACGTTGTTGCGTTTATTTTTTTTTTTTTTTTTTTTTTTTTTTTTAGTTATTTACTTAAGTAGAACTAAAGAGTTTTCCTAATGTAATTTTCAACATTTAATGTTTTTACTGATTATTATTATTAAAAGAAATTGGTCAATTAAGTAATCTTTTTAAAACACATATCGCACAACAATCGCGTAAAAAATCATCTTTAAGAGTAATTATCGCAATTCGCTTTCGTAGCGTCATTCAAAAGTTGTTCCAAGAAGAATTTATCGAAACCGCGAGAGAAATTTCGATCGAGCAAAACTAAAGATTCCAAGGGAATGAAAGAATCGTCGTTTTCCTCGCAGAAGATAAGATTTCCTCGGTTATCGTTGCGCGAACCCTTGAATAATACGCCGATGCTGCAGCTTCCGAGCACTTTTTTTTTTTTTTTTTTTTTTTTATTTTTCTCTTTAAGTTTAAAGCCGAGCCCCTTCCCCTACCCCCGCCCGCGGGTAGCCTCAATTATTCAAGAGGTTAAAAAAGAAAATGGGCGTGGTATAGAGTAGAGGGAGAAGAGAAACCTTTTTAGCTTTTCGCAATTTTCGCCCTTCCTCCCTCCCTCCCCCCCCTCTTTCTACCCTTCGCGAGAACACGAGTCAGCGCTTTTTTATTTCATTCCCCCGTCGCTGTGTCCTTATCACTTTGATTAGCTTTAACTCGGCTGCGTGTACATTTTTTTCTTCAAGCTGGAGTTGTAAGATAATGCGGATTCTTTTCTTTTAATTTTAGACCTGGATTGATGTTTCTCGATTCTTTTTTTCTTTCTTTTTGCTTTGCGTCATTATCTTTGATAGTTATTAATTTTAAATCTAAAGGTTGTAAACGCGCTTTGCTGGAATAAAATTATGCCATTACCCATTTAGCGCGTTTCCTCGTAACGAATTCGATGACGCAGAATGAATATAAAATAAAGAAAATAAAATTAATTAGAAAAAAAAAAATTAAAACCAAAATTAAAGTATACGATCGACTCTATAATACAAATAAAATTAAAATTCAGCCATAAATTACAGGCGCACCTTTTTAACAAAATCAATTATTCAAGGGACACACGGTTGGTAAGGCAGCTTCTTTCGCGCTCGATTCTCATCTTTCTTCGCGAGTTCCCTTAATTTTTCTCTCTTTCCCCATCGCCTGCGCCCGTCTTCTCATTCATTCGCGTCATTTTTCTCGGGGGCTTCTCCGGGGGTCTCCGGTGCGCTCGCGTCACGCAATTACGCTCGCGTGGCATCAACTATGCATGCCTTCGTTACATCTCTCTCTCTCTCTCTCGCTTTAATGGAAAAAAGGAGACGAGAAGATATACTTATATATATATAGAGAGAAAGAGAGAGAGAGAGAGAGAAGCGCCGTTAAAATAACACAATGAGATAATGTGTGGAGATAATGGATGGAAAGTACATGAGAGGAAAATGTGCTGGGTTAAAAAAGTGTAATAAAGAATTTATGTGTGGCCTTTTATTCAAAGACGGTTCGTTGAAATTTTTAAAATTATTATGGAATTCTGATTTATTTTATTTAAATTAAATAATTTTTTTTTTTTTTTTAATAACAGAGAAACGAGTCAAAAGTCAAAATTGGTTGTAAAAACAAATATTTCGCCAGTAAAAAAACTTTCTAATAGTTAGTCGTAAGCAAATAATTGCTTATACATATTTATAATCGAGACCTTGGATTAAAGTAACTCATTACACATTTTGCATCAATAATAAACGGCAAGAGACAAGGACGTAAGAAAAAGAGACAGAGAAGAGAAGAAAAGAAGGAATCGCGAGTTCGGAATCGGGAAAAAAAAGAGAGCGCTTGCATATATGCACGCGACGAGGGGTAAGGAAGAAAAAGGCAAACGATTTATAATAACGTCTCGCGCGCGCTTAAAAAACTTTGCTGAGACGAAGCTCGACATCGTCTCGGTTTTTATATTTTTTATTAAAGCATACGCACACAAACGTATATCGAATACCGGATTGCTACGATAGAATATTACTTGTTCTCTCTCGGTTACTGAATAATTAATCGCTCGATATAATCGCGCAATGTTGATTCACGTCGTCGTTCGGTCGTAAGCACGGGAGAGACGTGCGGTCATGCACGCGACAAAAGCTATTTGTTAAGATGTTCGATTTTTTATTAAAGTTGATAACGCGATTAAAAAGCGTATATTTGACGAAGGTGCGATTACGTATGCGTACGAGTGGAGAAAGTTCGTTGGTTATTTGTTATGAAAACGTTGAAATATAACGGAAATATATACACTGCATTATAATTATATTTACTTAGTTGTGATACGCATCTTTGGTTGAGAGAAATTGTGGTTTTTAATTCGCATTTGTGTATTTAAGTTTGTTGTTTAAATAAAAACTTATATCGCAATTAAAAGTTGTACCTTTTTTTGTTGAGTAAATGTATATAATGTATATTGAAATAATATAATTAACCACCTTACCTCTGGGTTTTTTTTTTTTTTTTTTTTTTTTTTTTTGACAAAAACAATCGAACACTTGTACTAACTAACTTGAAGAACTAACATACACATAAAATCTAAGATCATGTATACCCTGTTACTTAAAAGCGTATCACGTACGTTTTGTAGATCTCAGGAACATCTTTTTCTGTATGCGCTTACGCGGTACGGGTCGTCGATACGCGCTAAGGTATTATCGCGTTGCGCGTATCATGTACGCTTGGCTGGGTAGGGCGGTTAAAGTGTGGATGTGTAGAAACTTATAATTTTATATAATTTACTTTGCAATATAACTGAAAAAAAATGTGAGCTTGAATTGATATAAATTAATTATAAAATACTATAATTCGTATTATTCAAAATCACCATTCGTATTTATTTAAATAAAAAATAGCAAAGTGTAATTGTAGTAAAAAAAAAAAAAGTAAAATTTTGGAAATAAAACTCATGAACGTCGTCTTTTTCAATAAATCCCCGTAATAATGGCACGCAAGCACGAGCACCGGGGCAACCCTTTGCAAGCGTACGCGTTTATTTCTGTATCTATATACACATATATATGCGTGCGCGTGTGCGATGCTCGCTGGATGAAAAGGGTTAGCGCAAAGTAAAAGGGAGGGGTCGAAGTACGATTGGCGCGTGGCCCAATACGCTCGCGCTTTATGGAAGCTTGAGAAATTTCCTGGTTAGATATTGGTGAGAGGGAGGGGTGATTCAGGGATAAAGGGTTGCGTTTCGTGCGGCCCATTTAATCGATTTTTATTCAAAGCCTATTCGCTAACCCTTCGCTCTTTGTGACACCGTGTCTTGTGCGTATTTGTGTGCGTATGAGACGACGCCTCCCTCGTTTGGTTTCGGCAGGTTGATTTTTTTTGTTTAAGTTGGCGTTTTGTTTACGGATATTCAAAAGGTTTGTGGTAAAATTAAAAGAAGAATAATTTGATCAATTTTGGGATAAATTTCTCGTTATGTTGAAAATTTTCAATAGTAAAAATTTCATTTTTTTTTTTTTTTTTTTTTTTTTTTTTTTTTTTTTTTTCTGTACCAATACCGTTACTTTGTTTTCATCGAAATTTAAAATGAATATTTCTGCATTTTCATATTCGCTTTCTTTTAATGCATTTTCATAACAAATTTTCAAAAAAATTAATATTTTATTCGAAAAAAAAATCAAAAAAAAAAAAAAATGAACGAAAAAGGTACGCAGGTAGCTGCGTCAAGCCCTTAAATTAGTAACCGAAATTTTCAAACTTACAGCTTTCATCGAAATAAAGAAAATAAAAATAGGAAAAAATCCGTAAAAATTAAGACTCACGATTATGTATCATCCATACATTTATGCTACGAATGAAAAGTATTATTATTAAAAAAAAAAAAAAAAGAAAGAAAAAATTCGTACAAGTATGAAAAGAGATGACCGACGGTTAACACGCGCTTACGGACCCGGAAAAACTCTCTCTCTCTCTCTCTCTCTCTTTCTTTCTCTGGAGTACAATAGCCGGAAAAAATATATACGCGCTTCGGAAAGTTTAATTCCGACTTATAGACGCGTGGCTCGCGCGCGCGCGGATTTCAACTTTTTTTCCTTTCTTATATATATCCACGTGGTTCTGTATACGAATACAGCAGCAGATGCGGAGAGTTTTCTGTAATACGTATACATCTATGTATAGAGAAGAAGCAACCGCACGCTTCATCACCTTCTCTCTCTCGTTCGGACATGTGAACTTCTCTCTCTCTCTCTCTCTCTCTCTCTCTCTCTCACGGCGGACTCTCGTGCCCTTTTTTTTTATAGGCGGTCTAAAAGCCGTTGGTCTACTGGTCGTTCGTTTGGTGATTTTCGCCCGGTTGGACTCGCTCTTTTTTTTTATGTCGGCCGAAAGAAATGTAAAAGAGCGAGTGGCGGACAGACGCGAGCGAACCGTTGCTGGTCGTTACTTTGTTTACGAATGAAAGCGCAGGGTACCAAATACGCTGGCTTACCTATTCTTTCCCTTTTTTTTTTGTCTATTTTTTTTTTAATCAACTTGGAGTATTTTGTATTTTTATAAGATGTATAGTTTGCAGTAAATCAATTTTTATATCGATGCCCTTATATTCAACGTTGTAATAAAAAATTTTTAATTGTATTTTGAAATAAAACGATTACGGGACAAAAAATAAAATTCAATTAACAAATGACTATGTTCCCAGAATACATATTTAAGCATAAATATTATTAATTATTCCTATTAATTTTGTATTAAAATATCGATTCAAAAATTATAATAAATGCAATAATTTTATGGAATAAATATTATTTTTAATAAAGTATTTGAATTTATCATATTTTGTACAAACAAGCTGTTCCATGGATTACAAAAGAAAATGATAAACAAAATCCTGGAAATAATGCAACATAGTTTAGCTTTTTAACTTTGAAAAAGCTTCTTCAAGAACTTTAGTTACTTCATAAATCAATTAACGTAACGAACTTCTCAAAAGCCGGTCGATAAATCACATTATAACTCGCTCTCGCTCTTTCTGCCTTATTTTTTCTTTTTTTTTTTCCTTTGACGTTTCCTTCTCCCGCGGCGACCGCGGCCACCTCGAAAAAAAGGAGCGAAAAAAACAACTCGCAACGACGGTAAAGATCCATTTTTTTTTCCTTATTTTTTTCCGTTTTCCATTTTTCGGAATCGCGCGCATGTGGCCGGTTAATTTAACGTTTCCTACTTAACTCGACGCGCTTGGACCATCTGTGATAATTCTCGTCGCCGGTTTTGAGTAGTAAAACGTTATCGTGCGGTTGTATGACTCGTAAACGCAGCTGAAGGATGCTGGATCTTAAACTCCGTTCTTTCCTTCTGTTTTTTTTGTTTTAGAAAAAATTCGAAGGGTGAAAAAGTAGTCGTCAAACTATAAAGCGAGTATAAAGCGATTTCGAGGGAAAATTAAAATATTTATCGATCGATATATTTTTATGCGTTTATGCTAATAAAATGTATATCATTGATTGTTAAGCTACATTTAAATTTTAAATCATAAATTTATCTATAATTAAATTATGATTTAATTAAATGAAATTTAAAAACTTAAATAAATCATAATAAATTTGTATTTAAAGGATATTAAAATGTCTCGTTTATCAAAAATCACTGAAACAATTGAAATATTCAAAATGAAAAATAAAATAAAAAATTCTTTTACAACGACGACAGCACAATAATAATACACAGAGCGATATATCGTATATTTTGTAAAACGGTATAACTTCCGCCAGCGTACATAAAGCATTGGAAGCGATAAAAAATCGAAGAACCCGCGGGGCGGCACGCGTGCGCCTTCCGGAGCTTTTCACGGAGTGATAAACTGCACGCGCCACGAGCCAGCTCGAGAAGCACTCGTTTTTCTCTCTCTCTCTCTCTCTCTCTCTCTCTCTCTCTGCCTCTTTTACGCCGAGTTCCTCATCCTCCCGGATCGTATACACACACAAACATATATATACATATATACACGTGTGGCGTGTCTCTCCTCCGGTAAAAGAAGCAACAGGCTGCTCGTTTCTTGCTCTCCTTTTTTTTCTTTCCTCTTTCTTTTCTCTTTGCTTCTGTTTTTTTTTTCTTTTTTTTTATACCTCTTTCTTCTCGTGTATTGTTGCTTTGTGTGCTGTCCGCGAATGTGCTATTGTACATATATAACGAGGACGTTTGGTTGAGCGCAACGATTCGCTTCTTGCACGGCGATTAAATGGCGCCAAGGTGGAACGTGAAAGTTATGATTTTTGTAGCAATGGAGAATCTTTTATTTTTTTCTTGAATCACGTACTTCTCACGATTAAATTTAAAAAATTAATTTTCACCACATGATTTTTTAATTAAATCATTTAAAATTTTGTGTCATGCTAGAATACGGAGAATATCGTTTGTTTTAAAATTTAATTTAGTTTTACACAAAAATAGTAATTTTGTAAGGAATTTTTTTAAAATAATTCAATAAATGTTTAAATGTGTAAATGCCAACAATTTGCCAATAATATAAATAATCTTATCTATCGATTGCAAACAAAATTAGTTAAAATTAAACGAAAATTTACATCGAAATAAAACGATTAAAATAAATTACCAACAAACTTCTCAATCTCACTCATCGGATTCTTTCTTTTTCTCCAACTCACTTATTCCAAAAATAAGAGTGCAGTAGCTCTCTTCGTCTCTCTCTTTCTCTCTTTCTCTCTCTCTCTCTCTCTCTCTCTCTCTCTCAATATGTATTTTCGCCAAGACTCGGTTCGATCGTTGCCGTAAATTCAGTTACGCTCACATACGGACCCATCGACACGTATACATTTGTATATAGCCGGCGGCTGCGTTAATTGAACCTTTCCGATACATCCTCGTGTTTGGGATTTATCGAACTCGTTGCACAGGTGCCTCTTCTCGGCATCGGCAATGACTCGATAATTACATGGCTGCGATTCGATAATTCGCGAGACGCTCGCGTTACGACTCAATCCAGTGAAATTGATGCCGCCTAGTGCACAATCTCGCGGTTTTTCTTTCTCTCTCTTCTTTTGTTGTTTTCTTCTTCTTCTTCTTCTTCTTCTTCTTCTTCTTCTTTTTCATTTCATTTTATTTTTTCGACGCTGTTATTTTTTTCTTTGCATTTCTTCGGCTCTTCTCGCTTATTTGCTTCGTACGCTCGTTCAATCTGTCGAGATTAAGTCGTTGTCGTGATCGAAACGCGTGCGAGTGATTACTTAGTAAAATGGTAAATTGAGATGTTTAGTAGTACTCGTTGAAAACTGTAATTATTTACTTTTATATCTGTTTAATGGGTTAAATTTTTTGCGCGTTCGTTATAGGTGGTTTGCTTTTAGGATGGCTTAAAGCTAGGATATCAAGAGTAAACGATTGCAATTTTAAACTCATTTGTCGAAAGGCAATTTGCATATAAAAATAGAGGAAAAAAACGACGGTTATAAGAAATACGTAACGTAGTCTTTCGGTAGACTTAACAATAAAAATAAAATCCGTTGAGATTAATTCCGGTGCAGTTATGTTCACAAAGCGAAAAAATCGCGCTTCATAAATCAAAAAAGCGTCTACATATACCGCGTCCAACGACAATTTTACATACGCGAGCAAAAATCGTTATACCAATAAATAACTAATCCGAAAAACGGACGTTACTTCCCTTTCCATAAACCGCGTACACAGTATAAACCCAAAACCGAAAAGTTAACTGACCGCGCGAATGGAAGACGAAAAAGGATCCCTTATTTTCCACATTTATATCCGAAATTTTTCGTTTCACGCACTATATATACAAATCCTGGACGAAATCTCGCATCGTGTACGAAAGTTAAAGGAATAAAAATAAGAAGAAGCGTATCCGAACAATTTATTTATCCAAAACGGTTTCGCGTATAGTCTACGCGTAACATCGGTCCGATCGTTGCGGTACGGTTTCCCTCCAAATCGCGCGAGGGGTCCGCCGTATACAAAGCATACGTGCTCGCGCGCTCTCATTTAAAATTCATCCGGTTTCCCATGTGATGTGTAAAGAGAGCGGCATAAAGAGGAAGAGAGAAAGAGAGAGAGTGAGAGTAAGGTAGGGACACGATTCATCTCTCGAACTCCACCCCTTAAAAGCCAGGCAGAGCAGTTCCCCCTTTTCCTCTCTTTCTCTTTCTCTTTCTCTTTCTCTTTCTCTTTCTCTTTCTCGGTCGAGTTCGCGCTCGACATATGCGTGTACACAGGACGCATACGCATTATGCAGAAAGCTTTCATTGTTGCATCGACGTGGACGGTGAAGGACAACGTTGTAGATGAATGCAAGGGTCACGGTATGTGTATATGCATGTGTGTGCGTGTACGGGGATTGCTTTTCCACTTTTCCCGCGCGCATAATTATTACGGAGTGGTTCCCTCCTTTTTTTTCGGTCGTTCAATGCTCTCTCGTAGAGTTGAGTTTCTGTCGTAGGGGTTCTCCAATACTGAATGAACCTTCGAGAAGTTTTATAGGCCGATATAGTAGATGCAGATTGATAGAAAGGGAAGAGATAGAGAAAGGGAGGAAAGTGATTTTTGGCGAAAAGATGGCGAATCGGTCATTTACATTTTATGGAAAATTGAGTGCAATTTAATTATAAAAAAATAAAATAGGTAGAGATTGAGATTAATTGATCAATATTTTTTAAATTAACATTTAGAATTATAAATAATTTCTACGCGATGAGTAAATAGTATGGAATGAAACAAGATTATTTATGAAGAAGATAAAATAAAAGTAATTGTTGCTTGAATGATTATTATTTAGAACTTTTTGTTAAAGAACATTTATATAGGTTAGAATTCAACATAAATTTTTTAACATGAAATCATTACTTAAAAAAATATAAGACGATCTTTAACTTTTTTTTCATCCATGAAACCCTCCATACAAACCAAAAAAACTTTTTGAAAAAAAAAGAAACATTATCGGCGTAATATTCCCGCCCACTCGAAACTCTTATATTTACCCAAAGAAAAATCTTGTTTAACAATACCCTCGTACTCGCGAGTGCACGAAAATTCAGTTACCAAGAGTCCGAGCGATTTCCGGTATAGATTTTTCTTACCGCACATAAACACATACACACACATACATTCTTACAAAGGAGTTTCTTCCTGTTTAGCCTCTGAAGTGTACGTGCGACGCGCGTGGGTCACTTTTCGCGCGCAAGGTAAATACATCCAGAGTATATATAAAAATGGATGATCGAAGAGGGAAGAAGACAGATGCTTCGCGCCGGTTATTCTTATTCTCGCGCTCCTGACCTTATATTTTTCCTCCTTCGATAATTCCTAATGTGAGAAGCGTGTAACTCGCGAGGGCTCGCTAATAAAAATATGACACTCGAAGAATGATGACGAAGCTCACACGTTCGTATATACGTGTGTGTGTGTGTATGTGTGTGTGTGTGTAAACTGGGATATGAAATAATTGGTCGATCGAATTCCATGTGGGTTTGAGCGTATGTGGATTTAATGAAAATTGAATAAACTTTCTTTTTATTTTATATGGTTGATGACGTTGTTGGGGAGGTAGTTATAGAATCGATGGTTTTGCTAGTTCGGCGAATGATGCTGATCGATTGGCTAATGTTTGACCATGGATGGAGATACTTTGACTATTGTTAAGAAAATGCTTGAGTAACTTGATTGTGATTTGTTTTATAAACATATACATTCTCGCTGTATAAAATTTTCGTCATTCAACCGATAGCTTAATTTTTGTAATAAAATATCAAATTGATAAAATTCTTTCTTTTAAACATGTTTGTTTTTTTAAGATTTTTACAATAATAAATAACTATATCAAGTAATTTTATATCGTTTAAAAGATAATTAATCATTAAAAAAATTAAATTTTAAATAATTACAAAAAAACGTTTAAATGCTTTGCTCATTGATTTCACAAAATAACTACCTATTCAAATCCGTTTAGTCTATAATTTAATCCCCTCATTTCCAGCAAAGTACTCAAATCCGAGCACTTACGAATTTCTAATACGAAAATTCATTCAACAATTTCCTTTTCACCTGCATCGCTTTCACAAATGACTTCTTAATAACGGTACACACAAAAAAAAAAAAAAGTTGTCGAAAATCGTCCGAACCCTTAATCAATCAATAACAACGCTTGCGAAAATTCTTTACATATTCCTTACAATTTATTAAAAAAAAGAAAAAGTAAAGAAAGCAGGCGCACAAATTCTGCAATCGCCTCTTGCCACGCCTTTTTCCTTCCTTCCTACGTTTCTCAGTGCATTGAAAAACCCTTTTCCTTCGTCGGACATTGGTCATCGTATAATTGGAATTCGCGTTTAACTTGCCTCTGCAACGGTAGCGAAAAAAAAGGGAAGCGCCGGAAGCGGCAACTTTTGTCAAATTCGGAGGCGTCGTCGACTAAACTAACTGGACCAGCGCGTGGACTGTGCGTTTGGACACGCCCGGGTTGGAGACGAAAAATCCTTAACGATCGATGGATTTTCCTTTGACGGAAGTCGCAGCCTTTCCTTCTTACGCTGGGAACGAGCCTTGGATTTATTTTAAATTAAGGAGTTGGAAGCTGATTTATTTTTGGAGGTGTGACCTTACTTTTTATTGTGAACTGTTCGAACGTTGATTTAAATGTTTAAATTTTGAAATTTTTTATTTTTTATTTGAAATTGGTAATAATAATAATTAGAAAAACTATTAATTTTTCTACCTTTTATTAAGTTATCGTTATT
Organism: Chalcis sispes; assembly: GCA_949987625.1. NCBI lineage: Eukaryota > Metazoa > Arthropoda > Insecta > Hymenoptera > Chalcididae > Chalcis > Chalcis sispes. The sequence continues at coordinate 22,381,584 of OX465095.1, read as the reverse complement.
ACATTATTAACGCTTTTTATACAAATTTTTAAATAGTAGAAATATTATTTAAAATATCATTGGGTTTAAATTACGTGTACTTAAAATTATGAACGATAATTCACGTTGATATGCAAAGTAGATAGAAATTGAAAAGTATGTTAAACAAAACAAGCACAAAGCTTTACTATCTTTTGACCATAAATAAAATTCAACAGGTGTAAACTCGCGAGCTCACATTGCTAACGCTTCTTACATTTATCACTCGCATGAAAAAAAAAAAAAAAAAAAAAAGAATAAAATAAAATAAAATAAAAGTTGATATAGAGTATAAATCTATAGAAGGGATGACGTTTATATACTTCGCAGTTTCCGGGCGATACGTAAAACCGAATCATTGAATTTTGCATTGCGCTCCCTCGTTCTTTCACGAATTTACGTATAAATACGTTATACTTATATGTGTATATATATAGTATATATGTGAGTAAAGTCTCACTTCTCACCAACAGAAAAGAAAAAAAAAGGAAGGAGAAAGAGAGGCAAGGCGTTCTTATTGCTATGCGCGAATACAAAAGACGAGTAGAGCGGGCGCGTGTACGATCCGACCGAGAGAGATAGATAGAGGGAGAGTGAAAAAGAGACCGTGAACTTGCCTTTGAAAGGTAAATCTTTGCAACAGAGAGACAGAGAGAAAGAGAGAGAGAGAGAGAGAGAGAGAGAGACACAGACAGAGAAAGAAAAAGGGGATTGTACACCTTGAGGCTGTGAATGGATTGGATGGATAGGAGCGGATACACCGAGATTTGGGTTAGATTTTTTGTTTATTTGAGAGTTTATTTACGCAATGAAATGATAAATTTTTCTTATTAGTTATTAATTTTGAAATAAATATAAAGTAATTTTTTGATTAAATTTTTATAAATTTTATTGTGGGCTTAATAATAAAAATGTTAAGTTTAAAAAAAATATTTTTATTAAAATGAATTTAATATTATTATTAATAAATAGTTTGATATTTATTATTTTGGAAAATCAGAGTTTGTTAATTAGCTTATACTTTTACATTTAGAATTTATGAATTTTTAAAAATTATTCCAAGACATTCTTATTCATAGAAGGTTTTAAAAAACAATTTAAAACAAAATAATTTTTTTAAAGTAGTTTTTTTCAATCATACAGATTCGAAACTAATGTAATTTACAAAGAAAAAAATCGTTTTTCCTTTCACTCGTGAAATTTTCCAATAGAATCCCAACGTACGAATCTGAATTTCCTTGCGATGCACCTGAAAGCGGAAATGACTAGTCGCCGGTGTAAATATTTCTCACACGTTCAATTGACGAGAACCTCCCGCTGAAAAATGCACTCGTCATAAAAGTTGCATACTCTCTTATATATATACTTAAATATCCGCGACATATCGACCACATCGATCCATCTCATCATTCTTCTACATGGAGTGGAAAGAATGGAAAAAAAAAAAAAAAATGGGAAGATACATCGGATTGCAAAATTTTCGTATATATTCTCCCACGTAACTCGCGCTTTATATACGATTTCCCCATTTAGTAAAATCTGCACCCTTCCTCATAATAGGCCATCCTTTTGGCTCATAAAAGGAAAAAAGGGACAGGTCGAGTCATCGTCCTTAGATGGTTAGAGACTCGAGAAAGAAAGAAAGACCCAGAAAGAGAGAGAGAGAGAGAGAGAGAGAGAGAGAGAGAGAGAGAGAGAGAGAGAGAGAGAGAGGGATAAAGAGTATCACGCCGTGGGAGTCGAGGACGATTCGGTTTACATAATTTTCCCATGAACCCGCGCTTGCGTCGTCGTCTTCTGTGAAAGGATGTCGAGCTAGTTTTTGTCGCTTCGGTTTATAGATACAGAAAGGAGGAATCGCAACACTTGCGCGTAACCTGCTCGCCCCGGGCGTCTATTTCGCCCGCTGGGCTGAGCTTTGCCAGAGTTCAAAGGAAATGTGACGTACGGCTGTGTACACACGCTACGATGGATGGAAAGATGGAAAGTTTTACTTTTATTTTGTTGTCTATCGACGACGGCTTCTTTTTTCTCTCTTTGTGAAAACATTATTTATATGTATATGTTCTTTAAATTTTTAAAAACTATGCACTTTATCAAAGTTTTTATATCAAATTTTTTCTTTGTAATCGTGAAAGTAATTTGAATCGTATGTGAATTATTGTGCTATTATGCGTTAATAAGATTATTTATTAAAAAAAAAGACTATTGCAAATTTTAATAACGTTTTTACCTGCGACTGTAAATTATTCAATGTTAATTTCTCTTGAAAATAGTTGTAAAATAATTCTAAAAAAAAATACGTCATCGTTTATTAAACGATTCAATCGCGTATTTTGAAATTTAATTTAAAAGAATTGAATTCAAATAGCATCGGTACTAAATCCGATAAAAAGAAATTCAATACTTTAAATACATCGCAAAAATGGTATCATAAGAGCTTTGCTATCACATAAAAATTTACTTAAAAATTCAAATAAAACAAAAGCAAAAAAAAAGAAAAAAGAAAAAACTAAAGGTCTATAAAAGCGGGCATTAAAAGTAAAATATCTTTTCCGTTAAACTCTCCGACAACGTCAATTTACGTTCACGCCATCTTGGTACATCCCACGTTGAAAAGCAATGACAATATACGTATACATTATCATCTCAAACCGTACACACTTTTCCGTACCTATACACACACATATACACAGACACACATGAGCTCGAGGGTAGAAGAGTAGCACGCTTACTTTCCATCCCCGATGGCCAATCTCATTAACCCGTTCCCTCTCGAGTGCCTGCGACTAACCCTTCTCTTACTCGCGTAACCATGGAAACTCGCTTATGGAGGGGGATAGCCAACCCTTCCGTACTCCATGTACACACACTTGTCGGCTACCTGCTGCGCGAAAAATCTATCGCTGCTGCAAGGTGAATTCCTGTACATTTATTATTTTCTATTTCGTTTCCTTTTTTTTTTTTTTTCCTAACCGAAGATTTGGTGTGTACCGATATACGAGTATATAACTGAAATCGTACGTGTATATAACTGAAAGGTACACACAGGTTTATCGCTCAATGAGGTTTCTTTTATATTTTATTTCTTTTATTTGATTGTCAGGGAATTTTTTATTAATTGTTTTGTTACCGTGGCTTCTTGATTTTATTATTGGCTTTGAACTTATGAGTATGATTAGTTATTCGTCATCTATAATTGAATTACGTTTATTTTCGATAAAGTATTTCTAGTTTGAAATTTAAATTTTAATTCGTGATGATAAAATATTTTAATCGATATTAGATATCGAACGATAATTAGATATTGATTATTTCGTAATAAATGTAGATAAGGTTTTTTTACATATTATTAAAATTTTCATTATGAAATATACATTTTTGATTTACTGCTTTGATCAAAAAACCATTTATTTTTTTTTTCTAAGCTTATTATCGTTGAAAAATAAAATTGTTCAACAACAGATTAACATTTTAAATAAATATTAAAACTAATGGAAAACTTCTTTTAAGAAATTACAAAACAAACGAGAAAAACTTTCACGAAGCTAGTTCAATCCATAAAAAAGTACTCAAGCAACTCAAAAAAACAATAAGAAAAAAGAGGGCAGGAGTAAAAGACGAACGAAGCTAAGAGAAAAATGACCGAACATTCAACATCGCTCCTTTAAAAAAGAGCACGTGGGAGAAAGTTAAAAAGAAGGGGGTTAATAAAAAATGAGTCGAACGGAGAGAGAGAGAGAGAGACCGAGACACCCTTTGCAAATGTTAAAAAACAAGCCGTAAGGAAGAGAGAAATAAAGAGAGACGCACTTTGCATCAAATGATCGTGGGTTAGTGCACGAGTCGTGGTTAATAAAAAGCGCCTTCGTTCCGCCTTGCCGATAGCTTTTCCTCTTCTCCTTTTCGCCCTTTCTCGCTATCTCTCTCTCTCTCTCTCTCTCTCTCTCTCTCTCTCTCTTTCTCGTGTACCAACGCCCAGAAGGAGTGTAACACGCATACGTGGCTTGATTCGCGATGCTTCGTGAAAGGGAAAAGGTTAGAGGAAAAACGGTAATCGATAATCAAGCGCCATTCTGCGATACCGAGTTGTAATGTCGAAGGATTAATTTTGTTGGTGAATTGATTAATGAAAATGGGAAGGTTTAAAATACTTTTTTCTTTTTTTTCTTTTTTGAGAGTTAAAGAATTTTTTAATTTTTTTTTTCTCATTTATGTTAATGTAAAAAACATTGTAATTTATATATTTTAATTAATGTATTAATTATGAAAATTAAAACTAAATAAATCTATTTGTATAAACGGCAACTTAATTTAATTAATGAACGCAAGATTTTAATGTTAAAACATGTTTTCGATCAACGAACGATTATTCAAATGGATCACACCTTTAAATTCAACACGTCAAGATGCTATACAGATCTCGAAAAAGAATCGACAAACTGTAAGAATCACCGTGAGATAATTCCAATACTGGAAAACATATATTCAAAAATGCGAAAGAGCTTTTCACGATGTTATCTTTGAAAATATCGGGCTTTTAAATACTACGGAAACTCGTCCGCGCGATTCGATCGTTGAGCATAGGCCGATCGAGAGAAAAGGGTTTTTCTTCATACGGTATACACACACACACACACACACACACACACACACACACACACACACACACACACACGCGCATGTATATATATATATATATATATATATATAATGAACGAGATTTCGAGTATTTTGACAGGAGCACTTTGTCTGGAATTCGATGGGTAGATAGACGCTGTCTCACACACCTTATATACATAGTTTAAATCGTTATTCTGTATACTTATTTATTTAAATGCGCGTATTCTGTTTTCCATTGTGTGGATGGTGGGTTTACGTGCGTTTAGCGGGGTACTTTTGTCGCGTGAGAAATATTGCACTTTTTGAAGCTGCGTATACTAGGTTTAGAAAAGGAAATCGAAATTTTTCAGTGTGAATTTTAAATTTTGTAAAGTAAAATTTTGTATGAAGAAATTTTGATAAACAAGTAATATAAAAATCAAATTCACATATTAATCGAACGAATCGAAAAAGCAGCGCAAAGTTTCGAATCAACTTTTTAATCGCGTACACATAAATTCGACGAGTTTACCTTCGTTAAAAGAGAGAGAGATAGAGAGATAGAGAGATAGAGAGAGAGAGAGAGAGAGAGAGAGACAGAGTGAAAAAGAAAAACAAGTTTAAAACAGGAAAAAGAAGCAACCGAAAGAAAATCACCCGATACGTCTCTCAGGCTTCGGTATAAATTTCGCGGCGTATATAATCCCAGGGCGAGGAAAAATAGAGTTCGAAATTAAAGGAGACGCGAAGAAGGGGCGAAGAAGCTCCGTGTGCGGGTGTATATTTGTATATACATGTATACACCGCACGAGGGAAGCTAAGGAGATATCGAGTCGCGAAGAAGTTTCCTCTTGCTCGGAGAGTTGCGCTTGTGTATATGTGGGTGTATGTATATATATATATATATATATATATATATATATATATATATATATATATATATATATATATATATATATATATATACACCTTGCCCGGGAGCGGTAGTCGAGAGTTTAATGATATTCCTGATTACGCCGGCACGTGGAGGAAGGAACCGCCGGAGTCGTTGCTTCTTATAGTCGAGAGAGGGTAAGAGAGAGAGAGAGAGAGAGAGAGAGAGAGACAGAGCTCTTTTGCGCCCTTCTTCTTTCGTAACGTCCCCCTCCTCCTCGTTGTACCGTTACCTTCCGTTTCTTCCTTTTCTTTCATTTTCTTTCGCTCGGTGTGCGTGTGCGTCTTCTATCGCATATACTTACTTTCTCGCTGTGCCATCGATGTGTACGTTCACGTATTCATGTACATGTATAAATATATATATATATATATATATATATATATATATATATATATATACATATATAAAATTTACATTTCTTCGGTTCGCCCGCGTTTTCTTATTTCGGGGGTTACCTTATTTGCCGTTGCGTTCTCTCTACTCTTCCTCGTTGTCGTCGGTTCTAATTTTTTTTAACGACCGCTTTCGTTATTTTTATGCTTTAATGCGATTTTTAAAGAAGAACGCCGGTAGAAAGAGATTCAGGTGGGTCTACGGAATGGGATCTTTAATTTTATCATTATTAATAACTTATCTAGCAAAATTAAATAAATAATAATTGTAGAAAATAATCGGTAATTGAGTTTATTCTGTTACAATTACGGTAAGGTTGATGCGAAAAAGTAGATTGATTAATGAAGGACATTCTTTTTGTGAACTGATGTTTCTTAACTTTTAGTAAACAATTTTTTTTACTATTTCCATTTAGTTACATAATTTTTTCAAACTACAAGTGAAAAGAAAAAAAAGATCCAAATCCCAATGAATCGCAAACAAAGTACTCGTTCCAACTTTCTATTTCTTTCCCTTTCTCTCCCTGTATCTCTCGAAGAATTCGCTCACCGCGCAAATAAATCAACAATAAAACTTGTTAATGCCGCTCCTCATCGAACCTCTTCATCTATTTACTCATTCCATCGAGGAATGAGTTTTCCCTCCTCGTGTACGGTTACGAGCGCTTTTCCTCTTTGCGTAAAAAAGTATTGATCCTGACGAGTCGAGAGGGTTAAAGACGAGTTGGGTGAGTCGGCTCCCTCGTCGCTCTGAGATACTTGTTTTCTCTCTCTCTCTCTCTCTTTCTCTCTCTCTCTCTTTTTTTCTGTCTTTGGTTTTATATTTATCGTTTGGCTGCTACTATAAGAGTTGTAGAAGGCAGCTTTTTTTTTTTTTTAATAAAGACGCCAAAAAAGTTGACGATGTCGTTGGTTTGTTAAATTTTTTTTAATTAATATTATAAATTTAAAATTATTTTCTTTTTATTTTTTTTTATAACAAATTAATTTGTTTTTTAACATTCGAATTTATATTAATCAATAAATAATTTTGCTTTATAATTTACGTTTACATTTAATTTATTTCAGAAAAGATAAATAATTACATTGTAATTATTTTGTAATTATTTACATCGTAAATAATTAGTTTATAAATTGTTTTTAACAATAGTATTTAACGTAAGTAACATTATTCTAAAAATATCTTTATCAATGCAAATGTAATAATAGAAAATTAAAAAACTGTTTGATTTTCTTGTCTTTGACTCATTATTTTAACGCTAAATCATTAATTAACGATAACAATAATTATTTAAAAACATTGTTTGTAGGTCACTTAATATTATCAATTTAGAAAACTAATTATTTAATTACGTCGATAAAAGAAAAATTTATTATTCACCTAAAAAAAATTTAGTTTCTAGTCTGAGTAAAAAATTGTACGATCCAAATGTATTATATTTTGACATATTTCATCGGATTTTACCGCCTTTAAACGCATTTAAAAAATTTCACTATCCACGCGTGTTTGACTTATACTTGCGCTTTCTTATACGTTATATACAACAGCGACGTATTATTGTTGCTATTCTTTTTATCCATTAATCGTTATCTTTTACTCAGCAGCTCTGCAAAAACAAAGATTATACGAGTATGTATATTTATATTATTCTCTCGTGCGTGTTTTGTCGTAAAGTCATGGGACACCGGTATAAGTAGCGCTTGGTTAATCGACCGAAACTGTATGAATTTTAAATCATGTCTATCAAAAACAAAACATAATCAAGCGATAATCGTACATTATTTTGTTTAATATTAAACCAAAATATACATCGTTTAAAATTGTCACCTCAAGAGCGGTCGGAAAATTTTCGAGAGAATCCCCCGAATAGCGCGCAAAGACAAGGTCATCGTTCTAACTCGAATTTTATTTGCGTAATTTTCTTCCGCGGCCCATTAACCCAACCCAAAAGCTTTCAATGGCAATGAGAAATTTGAAAGCGACAATGCGAAATGTCCTCGCAGTGTCGTATTCCTTCTTCCCCCTTTGAAAAACAATGTCCATTCTCGAAGTGGTTCGCATTACGTCACGACGACATCCGCCGCCGTAGTCGTAGTCGTCGTCGTCGCCGCCGCCGCCGTCGCGTAATCTCGAAGAAAATTCACAAAGCTTTTAAACACACAGCCTCGCCTGTAAATCTCGAAAGGGCCTGATTTACAATGCAATGAGAGACGCTTGTGCAATTCTAGAGCACACCGCGCGTTCTACTCTCTATCTCTCTCTATCTTCCTTATTTCTTTTATACGCCGCACAGTTAGACGCTTGTATACATCTATATACGCATGTGCATGTATGCGTAGGCAGGTAAGCAAAGGTCCGCTATTTTGGAAATAGGAGCCTCGTAAATCTTGGGACGTGTAGTATATAGTGAGAGGAGAGCGGTGTGTCGAGTTTAGTTTTCCCTTTCCATGCGTTAAGACGTATGCGCAATTTTCGACCGAAACTGGAGCAAAATTTCTTCCGATGACTTTACGATCTGCCTGGTCCGAGTTGAACCGAAGAGAGAAGGAGGGGGGGGGGTAGGAGGATGAAGGAGGACAGAGTTTGTTACAACTTTGGCAAAATATGACCTTTACTTGCTGTTTTACATGTCTATTTTATTGTTACGCATTTGATTTCGTTGAAGTTTTTCTTCTTTTGCTTTTTCTTTTATCGGTCAATTATAAATAAATTATTACGATATTATTATGTTTATAAAAATAATTATTGACACAAATACATTTACGTTGTAAATTTGTAATATTCTTCAATGTGTGAAATATTTTAAGTTTGAGTTAACCTTGACGCCAAAAATAAAAAAAGATTAACATATTTTATCAGAAAATGATTAATCATTTCACTGAACAATTGAATTTTGTTTTTTTTTTTTTTTTCAAAATCGCATATTTTTACATCCTTTCTTTTTTCTTCGTATTTTCATTCTCTTTTTTTTTTTTTTTTTGTATATACTTTCAATACAAATAAACAGTTCGCATATGCACTCTTGTATTATCCCCTCGGGAAATACAGGTATATATATATATATATATATATATATATATATGCGCACGTGGTAAGGAAAATCTTTGCGACTGGTATAAGCGAGGGAGAAAAAAGAAGCGATTAAACCAAGGGGAGGAAGAAAAAGAAGGAATCTATGGGATACAGTATGCGGCACAAGAACCAAGCGAGAGACAGGTAATGCGCATAGTTACACAGGCAAAAGAGGAAGAAGGAACGAAAATAAAGAAAGGAGGAAACGCTGGACGCTGATGGATTCTATATATATATATATACACTTGTGATGCATATACGTAAGAAAAACGAAGATAAAATGGGGGAGAGAGAAGCGAAGGAGAAGCGAATCCTGCCATCCTCTTGCCTACATATGTTTTTGTGCGTTTTATGTAAGGGTATAGGATAGGAAGAGGAGAAAGAGATAGAAAAAAATAATAAAGAAAGGAAAGACTACGCGCGCACGAGCGCTGGAATTCCGCAAGGCGTCATTGTAACGAGGGGCTTTGTCAAGGTCTCTCCCGCGCGCAAATGCGACGGAATTGCCGGGATATCGCGGCTACGGATCTTTCGACACGCAGCTCCTTATGCGCATCTGCTTATAATGTATGTGAAAGGAGATGCGCTCGGCTTTTTCATATCGAGTACCAGGCTTGGTCAGCGTAATTTTTATATGTACTTTTTGAGATTTCGGGGTTTTGGATATGGGCTTGGAAAATGTTTTTGATGGTTTATTTTAAGGGAATCAGAAAACAGTTATTTTCATAAATTTTTTATTAATCTCATTGTTTATATAATTAATAATTAATATTTATGTAATTAATAAACAACATATTTGTTGATTTTATAATTATTTTGCAGTAGACAAGTTAACCACTTAAGGCACATGCCCGAACTCAGCTCGGAGGCATAGAAATTTACACGGCCAATTTGTCCGAATTAAGTTCCTTGCTAAATTAGAATCAGAATTAATTTTTATACACAAAACTCTTAATACATATATGGCGTCATAAATAATATTGAGATGGCATAAATTTTTGCCAGTAAATTCTCAAAAAAATGTGTGCCTTAAGTGGTTAAAGAAGAACGATTGCGTAAATGTGCATCTGTTAAAAGGAAAATTTTATCGATTTAATTTTCAATAAATATTTTTAACAATTATTATAAATATATAGCAATTTATGCATTTATAGCAACTGAAAAACGAGATTTTATTTAACGACCGGCAATGAAAAAATCGTAAAAAAAAAAATTCAGTTCGATCGAATTTCACTCAAACTCTTTGACGCGTTGAACCTTTCATTTAAAGTAAAAAAAAAAAAAAAAAAAAAAAAAAAAAAAAAAAAAAAAAAAAAAAAAAAAAAAAGAAGGAAATCCAAACCACAAAACCAAGACGATGCGAGCAAAAAAAGCACCGTATTCCACCCCATATATCTATTTATAAAAGTACACGGCACGTATAACGGAGTTTCCAAATTCACGTAAAAATCGTTTTCCTCTTTCTCTTTCTCTCTCTCTCTCTCTCTTTTTATCCGGATGCACTTGGTAGAAATCCGAGCCGGGGCTAATTTCCCTCAGTTAGTTGTTTTTCCTCTCTTTCGATCTTTTTCTTTCTTCTTTTCTGTCTCCGTTTCTCTCTGTACGTTAACGTATACGTTTACGGAAGATAAAAGAAGGAGGACTTTCGAACGGACCGTACATACGTTTACAAGTACGAGTAGACCATCGATGATGAAAGCCATGCGTGTATCCGTTGCGAGAAATGCGCTCGCGGGCGCTTTTTTTTCGCCTATGACTTTAGTTGCCCGTAGGAAGAGAAACATGCGGAAACGATAACATAGCGGGGGATCTTGAAAGGAGAGAATGACTTTTCTCTCGCAACACGTGTGTGCGCGCGCGCGCGCACGCAATTTTGGCCTTTTCACTTGTTGAGTCGGATTTTGTTGCGAGCGACATGTAGGCGACAGTTTAGTTTTTCGCTATTATTCTTAAAGGAACGCCTGTTACGCGTTCAATGAGCGTTTAATGGAAGTCAAACACATTTTTACTGTTTTTTTTCTTTTACTTTCTTCTTTTTTATCTTTTCTGTGAAATATTTTTGAAGGATAGAAAGTTACACGTAGAAGTTAATTTTTGAAGGAAAAGTAACATTTATTTTTATTTAGAATTTTTTAAATTTTAGACAACATAAATTCTTTTTTTTTATTATACTTTTATAGTAATTTTTTTTTTATTATATTTTTATAGTAATATTAGAAAAATTAGTTATTTAAATTCAATTCAAATTAAATTGAAAATAACTTTAACAGCGGATTAACAAATATTTTTGGATTCTAAATTTTCAAACGTTCAGTTTGATACATAATCTGTCGGTAACACAAATTATATACGAAGAAAAAAAAATTAACTTTTTCCTCTAAACCTCCAAAAATATTGAAGCATAGGTAATAAAGGTTAAGCCAAAAGAAAGAGAGGTAGAGAGAGAGAGAGAGAGAGAGAGAGAGAGAGGGAGTAAAACGAATGAAGTTTGAACGAAAATAAAAATAATCTCCTACGCAACGTCCTAAATCAGTTCGCTCAGTGGTTCGTCATTGTGTGCCATATTCCAGAAAGAAGGAAAAAAAAAGCCGAAGAAAAGGAAGGAAAAAACCTTCTTTTCCTCCTCGTACCTGATTCTTTCCGTTTCTTTCTCTTCTCCTTTCGTTCTTTTCCCCTTCGAAAAAATTCTACGGTGCGGCATTTTGTGCTTATATGCGCACCGGTATACGTATACATGTGTGCGCATGTGCGTGTACGTATAAACGCGCGCAACCGGACCTTCACCCTCTTGCGCTTCGCGCTTATATGTATACGCATCTTCCGATTTCAAGGAAATCACCCCGTTATACCGTTTTTCCTCTTTTACGGTTGTTACCGAGACTAAATCTCATTTCTCTTCCTCTCTCTTTTTTTTTTTTTCTTTCCTTGGCCGAATTTTCATTGTACTCGCATACATGTATGTGCATACTCGACCCCGAAACGAAAGGAGTCGCGCTTTAAAATACCGCGGGATGGATTGCGGCCTAGATTGAGGTCGAGAGAGAAGAGTTCCGTTTCTATTTTTTTTTTTTTTTTTTTTTTTTTTTTTTTTTTTTTTTTTTTTTTTTTTTTTTTTTTTTTCTATTGATAATTTGGATTCTTGCATTTACATATTTCAAACGGTATTGTAAATAATGTCTGGCGTCGTCTTTTTTTTTACGAATGCGTTATAAACAAAATTTTAATCAATATTTTACAATTTATTATCGTAAACTAGTATTTAACAAATAAAAAAAAATTCACTTAAAAAAATCAATTGCACATATCAAATTTGTGTTTAGATTCGATGTTTCGATTTCAATGATTAAATTACATCCAGTAAATTAATTTTACAAATTCAGAGTATAAGCGACGTTAAAGAAACGACAATACAAGGGTTGAAAGAAGGAAACGTTAATGTCACAAGATTTATCGCTCCCTTGATCTTTTTTTCATCTTAAAGAAAAAAGAATCCATCCTTTTGACTTTTCATATGTTTCTCCGAATTTCGCAGCCGTATCCACCGCACTTACGATCAAAAGCTAACACACACGCATAGAAAGAAAAAGAGAGTGAGAGAGGAGGAAAAAAAGATAAAGAAACCGAAGGCACGGAAACCGTAGAAGAGTCGTAAAAGTGTTGCGAGTGTGCGCAACCGTCTAGCCGAGTGTTATAATCGGAGATTAATCGCCGCGTAAAAGAAGAAAAAATATATATAGGTATATACTAATGTGTGCATGTAGGGTAAGGAAAAAAGAGATCGCGCCAAGTACAATGAGCGTACGCGCGTGTATTTACACAGAGGCATAAACCGGGAAAGGAACGGAGCAGGTCGTGAAAATAAGAGCGTCAGGTACAGCGAGAAGGAAAAGGAGGAGGGCGGCTTTGCCTTCTCCATTGTATCGCGCGACGATTACTCACAGATTAGCTCGAGAATTTGCGAGAGGACGTATGTGTGTGCGTCTTCGCGTTAGGTTTTTTCTTATACGATTCGTTCTACCCCCCCCCCCCTTTCATATTTTTTCTCGAAGAGAGCTTTTATATTTTATATGTGTTCCCTTTTGCCTTTTCTCCGCTTACTTTTTGATTTTTTGTTTTCCTGATGTAACCTACCTAAGCTTTAAGTTTATGAGTGCTAAGTATAGCGAACACTATGTGATAGTTATAAATATAACTTGGTTGTACGAACTAGCAATTCTCGAATGAATTATGCTCAAACTCTTTGATGTTTAAAATGAGAAGTTTACAATCTTGAATGTTGTATTAATAAAACAAACAGTTTATCGAATATAACGATTGCATACCGCGTTCAATAAATCATTAAAAATGTAAATAAGATAAAAAAAATTACATTAATTGTAAAATAGAACTCTTCCATTTTTATCAAACAAATAATCTTACCGATACAAATCGCGATCAAAGAAGTAGAATAATAAGATGAAGAATCATCTTTTTCAGCGTTCAGTGTCGCTGGGGAGACTTTGAATTTTTGTTATAGCTAAGCGACATTAAAAAGGATGCATATACACTGCTGGCTGTGTTACGTAAAAGGTTAAAAAAAAAGGGAAAAAAGAAAAAGCGGCACTCCGTTCTTGGAAGAAATGTACATAAAAGTCCCAATATATCACATTTTCCGGTCTTTCCTCCCTTCCTTTCTCTCTCGCTCTCTCTCTATCTTTCTTTCTCTCTCTCTCTCTCTCTCTCTCTCTCTCTCTCTCTCTCTCTCTCTCTCTCTCTCTCTCTTTCTTAAATCTCAGGAATGGAACGAACGATTGGTAAACGCGACACGTTGAACAATACACGCGTACCACACACTCGCACTCGTCGATAAATTTCATCTTGCCCGTATCCTTCGTTCTTACGTATATTTGCACCGATACAAATGACGTCGCACCTTTTTCTTCCCCCTACGCATACCTGTGCTCGCACACACACACACACACACACACAGACATATGTATCAAGATGCATTCTCCTTCTCTCTCGCCGGCGATCCGGAAAAGCCACACGACGAGAGCGCGATTTCTTCGTATGTTTTCTTTAGCTCGGAGGGATTTTCTTTTCCATCTCGCTCGCTCATATTCACTCGATATATCGATCGAAGGGAGAAGAGAATTCGTTTATGTATCGACAATGACGCGATGTGTGCTCCTCTTTCTTCATCGATCGACGACGCTCGAGCTTTTTTTTTCTTTATTTTTCATTCTTCGAGGTTCCCCTACCTATCATTCATTTCGTTTCAGAAGAGAAATCTTAAGGATGTGTCTCCGTGCTCGAGAGACTTTGGCACTTATGTGCGTCTACTTGTGTGGGGGTAGTTTTGGGGTTCAAAAGTGGACGTCGTACATTATGCGAGGAAGAATGGACGAGCCGTAGGATTTTTCGCTGTGTCCGTAAGATTTTTGGCGGGAAGTTTTATCGAAGCAAAATATTCAGTGATTTTCAAGTAATATTAATAGTCATGTATACTTTAAGTAATTTCGAATAATGTTTGTTCAATTTTCTATAATACCATGATACTTTTATTAATTATTTATTACAAATAATATTTTCTAATAATTTTTACAGAGAATAATATGGCTATATATATATATATAAAAAAAAAATAAAAAAAAATAAAAAAAAATAAAAAAAACCACCAATTAAAATTTCTTTCTAATTAATTATTTGTTAATCGTTTAATATCACATTTTAGTACCTATCAACTTATTTAAATAACTCTCACCAATAATCGAATACAGTATTATACTGGACGATCGTCTCGAGAACACGACGGTAATATATTGTACAAAACAAGAAACGAAAGGTAAATCGCAGCTGCGACAACCTTCGCTCTTGAATTTTCACGCGTCACGGCTTCCTCGAGTGAGAATTCACGATCGTCTTCTTTTTCTTTTTCTCTTTCTTATATAATAGAGGAATATGTGCCGAATCCGACGTGACGGCTCGCGTGATTTTAAAATTCATGACCCTTGAGACACGCCGTCCTCTCTCTCTCTCTCTCTCTCTCTCTATTTTTTTATTATTGTATATGCGAGATGGATTTTTCAAAAGATACAGGCGTAGAGCAGATTTTTATCGCAAAACGGTGATAACTGTTTATTGAATAATTTTTTAAAAATTTATGGCGATCGGTTTTTTTTTATTATAGTTTAATTCTAAGTTTTCATCAAATTTCACTAAATTATATTACAAAATACTATTACCAATATAAAAAAATAACGCGAATCGCGTGAATTTTCAAGTTTTATAATTTTTATATCGCTTAAGCTTACTTCGGTAACAAAGCAATATCAATAAACAAATAAAAAAATATTAATTAATAAAAAAAAAGAAAAGAATAAATGATTTAGACTAGGTGTTACGGAGATATTTTTGGTAAAAACATGGGACAGAAGTTTTTACGTGCGTGACGCAATCGGAATAAATAAAAAACCCTCGCGTTTCGCGCACATATACACACCTCGCGTGAAAGGACCACATCGTTGCGGTCTGCCGGTATCCTCGGCTTCGCTTCTTCGACCTCTTTTATTACATCTCCCTTTGCTCCTTTTCGATTTGCTTTTCTTTTCTTTTTGTGGACACACACGCGCGCGCGAGCGCAGACTTTTCGATCCGGGAAATTTTGTTTCCGGTCCCCCTATGCCGATGACGCGACTTTGACGGACGTTACCTCCTCTTCTCCAAAGCGATGATTGATATGTCCGCGTGTATTGAATTGACACCACTGGAGGAGTTTCTTGGTAAAGATTTTATGGTACTTTGGAAACGATCAAAATGCAACAATGTATAAGTTCTAAATATTGTAGTATATTTGAATCATTTTTCAAAACAATGAAATTGTCATATAAAAAATATATGTTTTTTTTTTTTCTATAATTTATTTAATTATCGTTTTAAATAATTAAGCACAGATAAAGCCAATAAAAACTAATTTTAAGATTTTTAAATTTATTGTCTAACTAACTGTTAACTTTAAGTACTTCTTTAAATTTAGTCAAAATGATTATCTCAAATCAACATCTATAAAAGATAAAAAATATCATTCAGGCGATATTGGCAAAGAAAAAAAAAAGAAAAAACAACAAATCCTCTAGAACAATAGAGTCAAAAAGCTGAAAAATGAACGTTTAAAAATTTAGTAGGCGGAGCGCAAAAATCCAATCCCAATGGACAAGAAGTTCGCACACACGCGCGCGTAAACAAATACACGATGCGAAAAAGCTAAAAGAAGAAAAAGAAAGAAAGAGAGAGAGAGACAGAGAGAGAGAGAGAGAGAGAGAAAAAAAAAGGAAGAAAAAAGGGTAGATAGATCGGTAGCCAAGCAAAAGTCCTAAGCCAAAATCCCGTAGGAAAAACACGAAGTACTTAAGGGTTAAGCTCCGCCGACGCAATTAAAATCGAACGGCGTATAATTTTCGCGGCGACGTAGCCTCCGTGCTTCGGGTAATACGCGCCCAGATTTCCATCTATGACTTGACTTTAAGCCTTCGGTTCAGGTAAAACCGGATTTTCCCTGGACTTTTCTATTCTTTGCAAGATGCGACGATACGGCGCCGCAACTTGAATATTTGAATTTTTGGTCTTGGCATTTTAAAGCATCGGTTAGTGAAATTGAAAGCAACGAAATCGATTGACAAAAGGTTGTTTGTTTTTTTTTTTTTTTGTTTTTTTTTGTTTTTTTTTTTTTTTTCTGTAGCCTGTATATAAATTATTTTAAAAAAGCTGGATTTAATTGATGTTAATTATCAA
Organism: Chalcis sispes; assembly: GCA_949987625.1. Classification (NCBI taxonomy): domain Eukaryota; kingdom Metazoa; phylum Arthropoda; class Insecta; order Hymenoptera; family Chalcididae; genus Chalcis; species Chalcis sispes. The sequence goes on along the minus strand of OX465095.1, from coordinate 22,364,792 downwards.
GTACTACACAAATTATAGTAATATATTAAAAAGTAAATATTTAATATATTCTACAATTTAAAAAAAATTATTTTTTATAAACAATTAAAAAAATTAATAAATATTAATTTATTTATATTTACTACCGCATATTCTGATATACGGTTTATATATGTATAATTAAAATTTTATTTGATACATGATAGTTACAAATGTGCTAGCCATTGTTTTATCAATACATGTCTTCTTTACTAGATAATAAAAAGTACACGGGATTCATTATGATCTCAGATGACGCTTTTACGCTCACGTTATATTGTACTCTACTTTAAGAAAGATGTACTAATCGTTACCAAAGTAAATGAAAGATTCTACATTAATGTGTAGAGTCAACTTATAATATTGTGATATATACTGATGAATGTAAATTAAATAACATCAGAGTATGTACTTTAATGTTCTTGAAAATTTAATTAAACACTAAAGTCAATTCTCATAGTTTTAAATAAATACCTTTAAAATTTTCATAATAATTTTTTTGACAACGCGTAAAAAAAAAAAAATTTAAGCAGTAAACTATTATAATTTGAATGTTGTAATTCATCGATATGTTTGATCAAAAAATATAAAAATCTAGGTTTTATTTTTACTGCACACTAAAAAAAATTTAGATTATTAATTCTTTCACGATTATACATTACATCAAATGGTTTAATATATAGCAAACACATTTTTCTTACATAATAGTGCTTGCAAAGTTTTGTATATTCTTTTTAAATTGATAAGTAATTATTAAAATAGATAAAAAAATGTTAAAATAATAATTTAATTACATTTATATACAAGTGTATACATATGCAAGATATTTAAATTTAATAAATTTAATAACAATTATTATTAAAATTGTTGATAATTTATTATTTAATAGTAATTTAATAATTTCAACGTTAAATTCTTCGATTTTTTCTATCTTTTACTGTTTAAAAACAAAAAAAAAAAAACTACTACGTACTCTATCGATATTCATAATGAAAACTACGTAAAAAATATTTTGCGGGCTCAACCCAGCACTTCGTACGTTCAACGAGAATCAAAAAAAAAAAAAAAAAAAAAGAAGGACTCGCTCCTTTTCTTCTTCCAGCTGTAGCAATGCTGCATTTGAAGAAGACCAGAGAGAGAGAGAGAGAGAGAGAGAGTACGATAAATTGAGCGAATGCTGCAAAGAATGCGATGCAGGCGTTTACTACAGCGGCGAAAGAGTAATGGCTTCCTTTCTACCGAAAAATACCCAGACCTATGCTCCGGTTACGTCTGGACAATGGTCAAGGAAACTCCTCGTGATCGCCGATGGTTTGTGCGTGTGAGGCGAAATAATCGTAAGATGCGCAACGCTGACTCCCCATTGCGCGAGACGCTTTTCTCTCGAAAAGACATGCGTCGCACGTTTTTTTTTTCTGGCGACATTTTTTCACTTTTTTTTTTTTTTTTTTTTTTTTTTTTTTTTTTTTTTTTTGGGTAAGTTAATGGAGTTACGGTTTTGGGTACGGTGCAAGGAAATGTATTTGAAATAAATTATGCCTAATTGTTATCTATTATTGTTATCTATTATTGATTAAGAAACCATGTTTATTCATATTTGAAAATGACGAATGCAAATATCAACCTATTTTTATTCTAGGATATAAGTAAATATAATAGGTTTTATTCTACGAATTTTGAAATCTACAATATATAAAAAAAAAAAAAAAAAAAAAAAAAAATCAGCATAAAAATTTGATAAATTTTAAATTGACATAAATAAATTTAACCGTTATTGGTGCATTCGTTTAAATTATCTCGGTATTAATAAACGAGAAAAAGAAAATAACAAAAGTACACATGACATCCCGTTAACTCTATCCTAAGCAAGAGGAAAGGTTAAAGAAGAAGAAGAGCGAGGACGAAAAGTAAAGGAAACGTTAAAAGCCATCGGGCGAGCATTATGTCGACGCGTGGACGCTCGTCTGGTCAGTCTTTTTCTTATCCATCCGTTCTTTTTTTCCTTTACTCGTCCCTCTTTTCACGGTACTTTCTCGGTGGTCGAGTTACGTATACGTTCTGTCGTACAGGCGGTAGGGTTGCGGGCATAACGTAACCTTCGATAGTCGCCTGACGTTTCGACTTTGCCGACTAATAAATCAGGCGCTTACTGTTCTGTGTGGTGCTCGAATGTCTGAGATCTGTATAACTGCTACCGTCTGGTGCGCCGTTCTTGGGTTTACTTTGCGGACGCTTGTGCTGAAAAGCGACGCATTTGGATATACTGTTCGAGCGTTTTCTCCTGTGACTTTTTTTTTTTTTTTGTCTTTTATTTCCTCTTTTTTTTTTTTTACAGTCTTGAATATTTTTCTTTGAAGTTAAATGTACAGTTATCTTTCTTTTTCTTCAATACGTAATTAATATTACAATTTTTTTATCAATAATATTAGATTAGGTTGTACAAGTTTGATTAAAATCTTTATTTTAATTTGTACAACATTAAAGTTATAAACAATCGAATGTTACTGGTAATTTTTCTCCGTCAATAAGGTCTTGGTCAATCATTAGCTATTGTAACTTTACATAAACATAAATTTTCAATAATCATTAATAAAAAATTTCTTTACCAAAGCCGACACAGTTCACTTCGCCTGAATAATTTTCATTTACATTCCATTTTCGCTCATCCAACAAAACGAGAAGCGACAACCACAAGTCGAAGTAAAAAGTCATCAACGTCGGACGATGTTTTGCCATCGAACTATTAGGTGTATATAAAATAACACCGGTACACGCGCGTACGTAAGCGTCCGCGCTTCCAAAAAACCTCCTTTGTCGATCGAAGGGAAAAACGCGCTAATGGTTTCAAGGACTCATTCGAAGGTGGCAGCTCGTGAAACGCGATCAGGATTGCGCTCGCCCCGCGCCTCTGCTAATCCGCCTACGCGACTCTTTATTTTTCTTTTTTCTTTTCCTTCTTTTTTTTTTTTTTTTTGTTTTGCTTCTCGAGTGGACACCGACACCTTGACAATGGCCCGCTGGGGTTTCCTTTTCGTGTCTCTAAGTGTGATCGTGTATATGTTCGCTTTCGTTATTTTCCTCGGTGCTTGCGTTTGCTTCATTCTCTTGTAAAGCGACTTGTATACGCGGTGTCTTTAAGGTTTTCGTACCTTAGCGAGAATTCGTAATCGTCGACGTTGTTGTATTTGGGATAATTTTAGCTTGATAAATCAATTATTTAATAAAAATTTATCATTTTTAACTGTAAAATGGTTTTTTTATTCTATTTAAACTTGTGTTTTACAGTTGAAGCAACTTTATACTTTATCTAGTTATGGCAAATATAAATTGCAATATATTGATATTATAAAGTTTATTTCATGCTTTATTTACTTTAAATAAACTTATGTTTTTCATATTGGAACAAATTTACATTTGTTTGAGGTAAAAACGCATTAAGTTTTAATTGTCTTTGATGCCAACAAATTATAAAGTTTAGTTCAGCAAAAATTTTCAATTTAACATAAAGTTATACAAAAAATTATATATATACATATATACATATATATATATATTTTTTTTTATATATATAAGATTATCGTAAGACATAAATATATGTTTACAATAAACCTTAACGCTCAACACACAAATAACAAAACGTTTCTTTACCGCATCCTTTTTTCACGAATGAATTTTCGTATATGCCTCTACGATTTTCCTTCGCCGGTCCACCGCCGCGGATCAAAGGGGTGTTGAAGTATTTGCGCGCCGCGACGCGATTACGTCATGAATGGGCTCATCTGGGGGAAAAGACGATTTACGCTCTAAAGGGTTTTTCCTCGTAAAGCACCGATGCTCGTCGTTTCTTCTTTTTTTTTTTTTCTTCTTCCTTTACATTTTTGCGGCTTCGTTCAACCGCTGGGAAAGCAAAGGATTACGGAATATCGCACGATGATGTCCTACGTTACGCGGATTACTTCACGTGCGGGTGACGTTAAACGTATATATCGTTAGAATTTGTTCAGCTTGAGGTTGAAATACTTACCGACGTACGAGTCTTGTGAATTTTTTTTTTTTTATTTATTCATCTTAAAGGATTACGGGAATAAGGAATGCGTAATCGTGTAAAAATATACTATCAAATGAAACTTGCTTTCAAAATATTTTTTGTTATTTAATAGTAACATATTTGTTGTTAATTCTCGTCATACTTTTACCAGAGCGTCATTAAAAAATGCGTTTGCGTTTAACATCTGTAATTGATTAATTAAACATTTATCATTCACGCGTAAAAGAAAGAAAGAAAAAATAAACAAGTGATTAAAAAAAAAACTAAAACATATTATCACCCAATCGCATCACAGTCGTGCACGTGTTAACTTCTGTGTATAGAGAGGAAAAAAAAAATAATAAAAGGAAATAAAAAAGGGAACGTACATACCTGCTCTTGAACGGACTTTGAAAATCGAGAAAAAGCCATCACTCGAAAGTGAAGCCCTGGAGTACAGATAAGAATCAGAGTAAAAAGCGCGCATTGAAAAATTCATCGGGTTGCGCGCATTATGTTCGCGCGGTCTCCGTCAATTATTACTCCGGCGAGTTGAAGAAAAGCTCGCGCATAACGGCGAAAAGGCGAGCATCAGCTGGCGAGTCATAAATTTATCTTCCTAGACTCTCTCTCTCTCTCTCTCTCTCTTTCCAGCCCTTCTTTTCCTGTATATTCTCTTTCCCTCTTATACTCGGACCGTGCGGTCAGCGTCGTTCTTTTTCGACAGAATCGGAAATTTAATGTGCTGCACGTGGCACGCCCGTTTTAAACTCTTTTATACGCGCGCGTTATTCTTCCCTTGCGCGTGTGCGGCTGTTATATGACCAACCCTCTTCGACCTTTAAATTTCTCACCTGGTTTTCTTTTTTTCCTATTTTACCGAGTTTACGCGGTAACTACTGCGATCGGCGTTTGTATAAACGAAATTTGTTGCGAATGAATTATTTTTTAGTATAAAGATTTTAATTATAGAACTCGATAGTTATTTTAGATGATTCATTATTTAGATGATAATTATTTTGTTTTATTAATTTCAAAATATTCTACTATATAATGCAATTTAATTTCATTTTAATCACTTCATATTTAAACACATAAGTCTATCTCCCTTTAATTATAATTTAATTAAAAGATAAATATTGACTTAATTAGCTTTGATAAATTTGTCTTATCTTACATATCGGAATACTATATAATATTAACACTTAATTAAAATCAAAATACTATTCTTTAATATTTAAAAAAAAAAAATTTCAACGGTTACTAATTTCAAAAACGTTCAAAAAAATTTATAACATATACGATAAATTAAAAAAAGAGCCGTCAAACGTTTAAACGAAAAATTTCTCAAATAATGGAATCCGTACTTCCCAGTATTGGATCTTCCGTCCAATACCATTACGTAAAAAAGCAGCTACTCGGCATCGAGAAACTAAAGAAAAGCGAGGAAGCGTGCCAGACTCGGCTTGAGTTATGACGGCCCGGTGCTCTATTCGGCCCACGGCAGCTCTCGAGTGGGAGAGAAAAATATAAGCTCCCGACTCGATCGAAGAATGAGAGAGAAAGAAAAAAAAAAAAGAATGGAAAAACTGCGTTTACAAAAATGCATCCGATCCTTCGCTCGATTCCACTCTTTGCCGAACCCTCCTTCAAACGTTTTGACTTTGGGTTAAATGGAGGCTGCTCTTTTTACTGAAATTTTTCTCCTCCGCTCGTTTTTTATACATATGTACATAGACGTAAGTGAAACAGAGTGAGAGAGAGAGAGAGAGAGAGAAAGAGACGGCACGCCGCGCGCGTTTTTATTGACGCGGCGTCTTAATGCTTTTCCTCCCGCGTTGCAAGCACGAAACGAGCGGCGCTTTTATGATCGATTCTTGAATTTTACGAAGCTTTTTTTTGTTACCGTGAGCTGCTCCTCGGCTCCTCGATACAAAGAGTTGGAATCGTTCGTAAAACTAATGCTGCTTTAATATCCCCGACGCGTATTTAGAGGCTTTAGTGTCTTTTGCTTTTAGCTGCTTCGTTAATGTGTAGCTTTTTTTTAATTTCTTTTATGTATAACCTTGCCTTATGATGTTATTATTGATGTTGTAATAGTTACTTTTTTTTAAAGCTTATTGAAAACATTGAATGCTTTTATTATTATGAATATTATTATAAATAATTGCATTATTTTTTAAATAGAAAAGTGATTTGTATGGCATTTATAAATATCAGTATTAAATACTATTTTATTTAAATATTAAATGCAATAATTTTTTTTCATCAGAATTACATTAATTGATTAACGTTAAATGTCAAAATTCTCAATCAGATAAAAATTTTATAAAGTTAAAATGTTAAAATATAATTTAACGAGATACGAAAGAGTGCATAAATAATCTTTCTTTAGAAATACAGGATAGAAAAAAGTAAAAATGTTTACAAAGCATTTTTAAATAATTATTAAAAGAACGAAAACATTTGAACGGATAAAGGAAAATATTATACGGACCTTAGATACAGGTATGTGTAACAAGCGCGTGCAAGAACTTCCGTGTTAATCTTCATCATAAAACCATCAAGGATGAGCTTCGTTTTTTTACCCCCTCGTATCTAAAAGATTTTTCGTAAATATTTGCTCTCCTTACACGTTCGCGTTATAAAATGATAAACTCTTAATCTTTTGGCGCATTTTTTTTTCTCATCTGTAATACTCAAGAATTTGTCATTTACACAATTACTTTTTTTATTATTATCGATTAAAATGAATTTTTAAAGATAAATGTAGATTTTAACGATAATAAAAAGTAGACATCGAAGTAGTTAATGTAAAATGAAGAGATTTTTTAACGTTATAATAAACTAATGAATGTACTTAAGTGATGAAAAAAATAGTCGTGAAGAAGAATATAGAATAATTAAATAATTGGAATGGTTTTTAATTTTGTAATTATAAACTATTACAAAATATATATTATTATAAAAATAAACAAATAACGATATAACACCGTGCGCGCCTCGTAAGTAAAGTTATATATAAACGTTTATTTTCCCCATTCCGTTAATTACGTGCTCTTGCATCGTCAGGCCCATATCGACTCTCAAGTATTTTGATTGTCTCCCCGGAAGCTCGATTACCCTTCTATCTATATATTTCGTTCTTTACGAGAGGCGCTTTGTCGCGCCATCCAAGAGTACGTAAGTCTATTACACGACAAGCCTCGTGCACTTTCGGCTTAAAAGCGAGGCGCCCATTATCAATCCTCTCCTTCCTCGTATCTCCGTTACGTATTAGAGTTAAAACCGAGAACTCGGAGCTTCGTCACGAACTTGGGATTTTTGGGATTTTCTAGTTGAAATTTTTTTTTTTTTTTTTTTTTTCCCGTTCGGGTTGACTTTCCGGTAAAATATGTTAATGTTTTGCGTTTTGCTCTTGTCTACGATTTCCTGTAGGATTCACGAGTGCTTATTTATTTGGAGGCTTTGGCTGCATCCGCGATGCTGCGAGAAAATTTTAACAGATATAAAGAAAATTAAGATAAAAGTTATGCTAATTATGGGAGATTTTGTTGCAGAGAAATTTAATTTTTATTAGTATCGAATTTGAATTATGCAAAAAGAATTATATTCTTAAAACATTATGTCAATACCTTTAAAAAGTTATTCGAAAAAAATTTATAAAATTTCTTAGAAATAAATAACGACGTATTAAAAAATTATTATTATTTTCCCAAATAAATTCCTCGAATGTTTAAATGCAGACGCGAGAGCATTAAGTAAAGACGTGATGCTCGGTGTGGAAAAGCAAAATCGAGATGAGGAATCTCGAAGAAAAGGATAATTATCGAAGGAGGAACGAGGACGATGATGGCTCCGCAGGTGGAAAGGAAACTGCAAGCGCGTGCGACTATACACCTGTCCGTTTATAATTCTAATCTCTAACTCTCGGGCGCTTCTTCCTCTTGGAAAAACTCCTTGGAAGATGGAGTATAAGAGAAGGGATAGGGAATTATTAGTTTTTACGGCGCGGGGATAGATTCTTAACCCTTGATAGTGAGTTTTAATGGTATAATTGGCCGCTTTTCGACGAAAATTTTACTTGTCATCGTTCTACCGATCGGAATATATAAGTTATTTATTTTGGAATTGATTGAATTTAATTCTCATTTTCTATTTCCATTGTTGTAATTTTCGTACAGTTTTGTCAATTTAATGTATATCTATATATATATAGTTTATAATGTAATAAATATTACATGCTTTTTTTGTAAAAAATTTTATTTTCCAATTTTTTTTAACTATCTTTAACTATCAAATACATTAAGCATGAGTGTATTAACTCTCTGTTTACCAATTTTTTTTCATTCTACATACTTATCAATAATGTTATCGTTTATTGGGTTATAGGATTATTGGCTAATATGTAACCTACAAGTTACACGGATCCATAAAGGATTAAACTAAACATTTAAATTTAATTTAGGAAGGTAGAAAAATTATTACGTGAAATATTCATTGAAGTCGACAAAAACAAATTATCCATCATTTGAAAAATGCACGGAAGGAACGTTTTCAACCTCGCATAATTCTTAATCTTGGAAAAAGTGAAAGCCACGCGTATGAGGATGAACGTTTCGTAACCGGTTTTTCCCGCAACCGTCTTTTCAAACTCGGCCATTTCCCAAGCGAATGTACATACACGCATACATCCCTTCGTCGATCGGTATCTATTCTTTTCGTACCGTTCATCTCTTATTTCTTTTCATTTCGTAGGAGACTCAGCTGTCGCATTTCATTAGCGAGCGGCGCGCATCGCTCGAGAGGAAGTCTGATCCGTTGTGTTTCACCGAGGCTCGTAAAAATAATTTACGCCAGCGACGCGTGCCGCGGCTCGCGTTTCTTTTTTACGTTGAAAACGCCGCGGTACTTTTCGTTTGGTGGATGTCCTTGCTTTTGTTGAATTTTTTTTATGGAGATGTGTTTTCGTTTTTCATGATTACTTTAATAAACTCGAAAGTTTTATGAAGAGCTAGCAATTGCTTTCTTTGATATGGAAAAGGATAAGATAAGTTGTTGGAAAAGAGCATTAAATTTATTGCACCATAAAATATCCTTTAATTCAATTCGCCTTTGTTTAAAATCAAATAAGTTTTTTTTCATCCGGAATCTTATAAATTAATTTGATAATCTAGCATAACTTTCTTAAAAAGAAAAATAGAAACGAGCCTCGTCCATTCAAAAACCGTTCAACGATAAAACAACGGAAGCTGCCGATATCGAAACGCAGCCGTCAAATATATATACATGCAGCTAGTCACAGCTTTCATTTGATTCGATAACGATAAGCTCTTGGAGACTTGTTTTTTTTTTTTTTTTTTTTTTTCTCTAGATCGTCTAATTATCCATACACAGAACGATTTTGTACAATACCCATCGCGACACGTGCCGAGGAGAAAGCTTCGCTCGAAGCGCATCTGTGCGCGAGCGCAAAACTATCCGGACAGCTGCGCTTTTTTTTTTCTGGTCAATGTATAAAGGAGAAACGCCGCGAAGGGAAATGTTCTAATCAATGATGAATAATAGCCGGCTCCTTTTCTCGCTTACTCTGGCCGTTAATTAGATTAGAGAGGGGTACACACGATGAATACGCGAAAGACGGGCGTCGCGTGTAATAGATGTAAGCGTGAAAGGGAGAGACAGAGAAGTCGTTTTAATGGTATGGAACTTTCGTATCGAGTGGGGAAAAGGCGTTTGTTTTGCTTTAGTTTATAGGTCTACTTGTTTTCGGTGAGCAGCGCCGGTGAATGCTTTGGGTGATTTGATGACGCTTTTTTGAAGTGGATTGTGTGATGAGTTGTAGAAATAGAAGCGTACAGTGGCAGCGTTTGTAGGTGGCTTTGATGTTTATTATTGTACAAAATCGTTTTTTGCTTTGTTTTTTTTGAAAATATATTTTTCAAAATTAATGTCGTAAAATCAAACAGAATAATGATAAAAATTGATAAATTTATCTTCCTCAATTGTTTGTTTTAACAACTTTCTCAAGGCTGTAACAATATGCACTTTTTCATTTCATTATACAATTTAAACTATTGCTTCGTTAACATTATTTTCCAAATTACGTATAAGTTTTTTTTTTTTTTTTGAATAAATAAGAAAAATAGAAAGAAAATCTATTTGATAGTTCCAAGTATTACAAAGAAATTTACAATTGCACACACGAGTGTCCATGCACATTAATGAAAGATATATCTAAAAACGAAAATCCTCTCAAAGTACAACTACAAAAGGATTAAATTTTACGATCCTTATCGTAACGGAACAAATTTTATTCTTAAGCTTAAAAAAAACGCATCAACAACAACAACAACGACGATGACATCTCAAACATGATAGAAGCTCAAGTCGTCCATCGAAAATGGATCGATTTTCGTGCGGACCAATATCAAGGTCTTTAATCACTTTCAAAAAGGGATCCCAATCTATAAGTAGCTCACGGTCTACCGAAAATCAACAATGCACACATACACACACACACATACACACATAACGCAATCCTTTCCTCGACCAAGAAGAGTTTTTCTACCTTTTTAACGGCGAGGAATGCGTTACTTCATCCGTATGATTCGTGTGTGTATACGTGGATACATATAGAAAGGATAAACGGGAAAACTTTAAAGTAGCGAGCAAAATTGGTGTGGAAAGTTTTTTTTTTTTTCTTCATATCGTATACGTATGTATTCGTTATCTTTTTTTTTCGTCGCCGATCTTACGATATATGTGTTAAGTTGGCTTTATTATTCGACACATCAAGTGCTGCTTATATTTTTGCTTTTTATTTACTTTTTGCTCCATTAATTAATGTATTTCAATTATCATTTGATCATTATGAAGAAAAATCACGACGTTGCAATGTTACAAAGTTATAAATATATTTTGAGTCTGTGTATAACTTTTTGTTAAATATTTAAATCCGAACATCCCAACTTTTTTTACAAACTTATTTAAATAACTTATTATTTCAATAATGAGAAAAATAATCAAGACGATAATCATAAAATATCACGACGAACGAAGATTTAGAAACATAACGTGAATAAAATATGTTAATCACGTGTGAAAAGTCTCGACAGCCGCCACGTGTAGGTAAACTCTTTTAGAAGAGCCGATGCCAACCCTCAATCCTTTTTTTTTCTTTCTCTCGCTTTCCCTCAATAAAAGTCACGTCAAACCTCTTAATTTACATTCCCGGCTAAACTATCATATGTCTTCTCATATGAATATAGCAGTCGGCATATCTCTTCTCTAATACTTTTTTTTTTTTTTTTTTTTTTGGAAGGGTTGTGATGATTTAATGTTGTGATAAATATGCGTCTGTATTTTTTTCTCTTATTTTTCTTTACCTTAGTAGCAATTAAGAGATTAAAATCTAAAAATTAGTATGAATTTATGGGTTATGATTTTATCCAATAGATATTTAATGCTTTATTTTGACTTTGTTATAAATTTATCGAAAAAAATTACTGCGATGAAAAATTAATAGTTCCGTAATACACATCATAAGATTAATTAAAGTTTCAATTTTTTTGCTAATCTTAATTTTTACAGTAATGCAGGTGCTAATTATCGTTAGCCAATATATATATATATATATATATATATATATAGATGTTTTATTTTGATTTAGACAATCAGTGCTTTTTATTAATAAGTTTATTAAAATCGCGAAAACCTTCTGTAAAACGAAAGAATCAATCTTAACTAATCTCTTATTCGATTAGCCCAAGTATAAATTACGCTTGAACTCTATTTATTTAAGCGCTATTTATTACATAAAAATATCACGCAACCAAGCCGCGGAGCGTAAAATAATCTATGAAAGCCCTAAAAAAAACCATTAGCCAAGGAGGTCCAACGGTTCGAATATATGTATACGGTGGTGTAAAAGCGACGATCGCAAGCGGCGCGCACACCCTCCTAACGGAGTATATTAATCAAGCGCCACCTTTCTAGCGGCGCGCGCCGTTTGCTTTCGTCGGATACATTATATGGTATAATAGGTGAGCGCGTGCTCTCGTGACAGACGAGAGATATACGCGCGCGTCTATGTTTGTGTGCGTAGATGCGTATACGCGAGTACGGCTACATTATGGTCTATTTTACGGATCTGCTGTCTCCGTGTTTATTTACTGGGATGTAACCCTAATTTTCCAAGGCGAAGCGTCGAAAATGGAAAATTTTAGTTTTAAGTAGCTATATATATCTATATATGCCGTTTGGATAAGAGTTGGAAAACATTAAGATTATCGATTGCGATTTGATAAATGTTTCAAAGCTGAAGATAATTGTTTTAAGCTATTATTTATTTATTTTTTCTCTATGAAAATATTTTATTAATGATAAATAAGATAATTGCCTGGAGAAAAATTAATTTAAAAATAATATTTCAACGTTAAAAAATAAGTAAAGTAGCAATTTCGTAAATTTATAAACTGAAACAATTTTTTAACGTTTTAATCACGAAACTTATGATAAAATAAAACTATATTACGAAAACGCTATACGAGTAAAAGTACTATAATTTATTTTTATATCTTTCTGTATAACGTTTATTTTTTACAAATTACTCGAATACAATTTAAATTTTCAAATTACAAAATATTAATATTGCAGAGAAAAATTTTTTTAAAAATTGCACTTCGGTCCGAACAATTCCACGATCGATAAACTAACAAAACAGGCTAGAATAACTTTTGATCGCATCGACGCAAACTCGTACGCAATGTAATTTCCTAATTAATCAATACACGTAGAATAAACCGCAAACGTCAAACGTTCGGTACAATATAAGCCTTCCTCGAAGTTTCGCACCGCGAACGGATATAGCATATAAAGGCGCGTGCACGCACACGTTATATGTATGTATACCCTGGGCGAGAGGACGCGTGCCCGATAAGCGTGTCATTTGCATAAATAATGCACCGGCATCAATCGGTTTTCTCTTTCGCGAAAGAACTAGTCGCACGGTGATCGACCGCATCGAGCTCGGATAATTATAGAGTACACGACCGTTGTACACTCGGATCGCACGCGTGTATGTACGCACTCTTTTTTTTTTTTTTTTTTTCTTTTTTTTCTTTTTTTTCTTTTTTTCTTTTTTTTTTTTTTGCCGTATACGTATACCGAGACACATCCTTTTTCCGATCGCTGCTTAATATGGTAGTTCAATATGGTTTGGTCTTTGTCTCTCTCCCTCTCTGTCTTTGTTTCTTCATCGATTCTTGCGACGTTTTTTTTCCTCGGTTTTCATGGTTAATTTGCGGACTTTTCTTCGGTACACTGGCTTTTTCTTCTTCCCTTTATTTTTTGCCTCGAAGACCGTCATTTAATAACAGAAACGCGTAAGGAACTGTTTTTAGATCGCAAAAAACTTTCGTTACATTTGATCGATAGAGTGTATAAATTATTAAATGAATAGAAATAATTTATGCTGCTTATTTTTATGTCTATTGTCTTAGTAATTCTTAGAATAATTTTAATTTGTTTAATTTTATTATGATACGTTCAAAATTATCAAACCTCGATAATTAATATTATACTATTATATTAAAATTTACCACAATAAGAAATGCAATAAGAAATTCGACTATGAATCGTTTGTTTATTCATCATTCAGTAAGACAAAAGTATATAGCTTTTGAAATTTTTCGTTACATTAATTTACAACGATTACTTACATATAACTTGAAATATCAATGGCGCAAGGCATCTTCAATGAACTTCCTGTAAGAATCAATAGCCAAATGAAAATACATTTTCGCATGTTTAAATAATTCTTCCTGAAACGTTGCATCGTCGATAACGAGAATCTCGCTTTGGTTTGCGAATAGTTGACCATCACTGTTGTCCTAAAATATAAACGTAAAGTCAACGTGTTTTCTCATCTATCGTTACTTTTGCGTATATTTAATCGTTACTTAAACGTATGCTTACAGATTGTATGAGCGTATTATGTAGATGCCTCGATCGTACAAATGTATTTTGAGGGTACACAACAGTTCGGCTATGCGTGATATTTCTTACCACTGCGATACAATCGTTTAAAGGTATTATGTTCAATGATGCAGTTTTCAAATATCTGGACAAGCGACCGTTTTTCGATACTTCCCAACCTTCGGTCTTAACGTTCATATTTCCGAGATTTTTTGTTTCAACCTGTGAGATTGTCGCTGGTTTTATTTTTGGATCTACGCGTTAGGCTAGCTGCAAATATTATAAAGGAAGCTTGTATATTTTTAAAATTTCGCTAAGTTAAGTTTTGTGAGAAAATAAATTTATCTTTAATGCAGCGACATCATTGTCTGTGAATAAAATACTTTCGTTAGTCCTCTTGGCCCATTGATGGAATGCATCACATGAACTTACTTTAAACATTTTACCCGTTTTCAAATCGTTTAAATTAACGGTCACTTGTAAATCGTCAACCCTCTCATTCTCCAAGTAGTGAGCCGATGTTGAAATTTATCAACGGCTGATAAACGATCCCGTGCAAAAGTGATTTTTTCCCGGACCTTTGTGAACTACAAAAATTCCAATTGACGCCATAAAAGGAAATTCATGATCGTGCGCTCGTCTAAAGCTATCGTCCGCATGTGCGTCAGCAACATAGTAGCGTCGTCAAATAATGTATCTGTTACCTAACAAATTAACCGAAACAATACAATTTATTGATAAAAAAAAAAAAAAAAAAAAAAAAAAGGATTAAAAATTATATTTTTATAAGTGAACTTTATTTACATACTAAATAATCTACCCTGAAAAATAAAGGTTTTGTGAGTCAAGGAACCCATATTGGGTGCAATAATATTTCATCAGTACCCTGACTATTGCAAACGTGAAAATTGTCTGAACAATAAGAAAAACAAATTCTTACTAAATGTTAAAATAATTATTACTTGAGCTAAAAAATTTTATAGTTTTCGTGCAAAATAATTTTTATATCATAAATTATTTATGAAACTAATTCTTCAAAATTAAAATATTAATTTTTTTTGATAATATTTTTTCTTTGTAGACAACCGAATCTAAAATAATTGTTACGTTTAGAAATAAAAAGTTAAATTTTATTTCATCTAAAAGATTGCAATAAACTGAATTAATTAATAAATAAAATGATTAAAGTAAATAATTATAAAAAAATTAATCGAATTCTTTTAAATTCTTTGCGTGCACGACAACGCATATTTTTGCAAATCCGTGGCCCTAAAGTTTTGTATGGAGCTTATATATTAAAATCTAGAATGACAAATTTTAACATAATTTTATTTAACATACGCTGGTATAAAAATATTTATATACAAGTAAAATCAGAAACAAAGCAATCATTAAAAAATTAAAATATTTTTCTGTGGAAATTTGTTTAAAAAATACTTTATCAAATAAATGAGTAAAATAAAAGAAAGTGAATGTTAGTGAGCCAATTCGAATAAAGATTTAAAAAAAAAAAAAAAAAATAAATAAAGTATTTGATTCAATAAAAATAATTTATTAAAGATATGTTCGTCAAACATATCTGTTTATATTATTTAATATGAAGTTTTCTTATTACACAAACAACTATTAAAAAAAGTTTTACTTGTTAGCTTATTGATCCTCATTAAAATAATTGGTTTTCTTTAATTATTTACGTTTATTATAATTTAGCAAGATAATATATTGACTTTCACCTATTATACGAAAAGTACAAAGTCTATGAGCTCATAAATTTGTTTTACAAATTTATTTTCTTATATCATTACTTTACAAAGTAATTAAAAATAAAAATTAAAATAATTTCAGTAATACATTTTAAAAATTTCACAATCCAGTACTAGAATAATTAATGTAAAAAAAGCAAATTATCGAGTACAGGTAACTATCCGGTTAAGAAGCAAATAACAATACTTTCCTATCCCGTGTCGCTTTTTAACGAAATTGGAACGCGATAGTTATAGCTTGGCTATTTTGTATGTATCGGCATTAATGAGGGCCGGACAACACAACAATATAACGACACGCGCCAGTCGCGCGCTCATTCATGCCCATACATATACACATGTATTTATAAACACGAGTCGCGTACTCTTGTATACTTGAAAAATGAGGGTAGGAAATAACACATGTCGCGAAGATGTATGCCAGACGCCTAAATTGCAAACTCTACGGAATCGACGGATTCAAGGTCCGAGTTCTTTTTCTTCTCGATGTAGTGTAGCGGCAAAACAAGAAGAGGAAGAAGAAGAAGAAAAAGAAGAAGAAGAAGAAGCGAAGGAAGAAGAGAAGCAAGCAGGTATCAATTTGTATCTTTAGAAACGACAACAGGTGGAATTCAGTATGGTCTCTTCACCCAATAACACACATTGCGATAATGTATAACGGTTCCGTAAACGGGGCGTTGCAAAATATTTACAAAAAAAAAAAAAATAAAATAAAATAAAATAATGAAACGATCACTGTAACGTTTATGTCGATGCGAAAGCATTCGTATTGTTATTGCATGCGTCGTCACCTTATATTAGAATTAGCAAAGAGCTTATCAATCAATCGAGTAGTTAGTTTTATCTAAATAAGTTTTCTAAACACTTCTTACTTTTTTTAACTATTGTTATTTGCAGAAAATATTATTAAAATTCAGCTGTTTCTTTGCGATGATTTTTTATTGCGTTTGAAGAAATTTCTCTGTGGTAGGGCTTTTTCTTAATGATGTTAAAATTACCTACCTCAGCCGCACCATAATCAAGAAAAAAATTAATTTAAACGTTTGCACATAACGTTTTATGGGACACGTGATTTTGGCATATGGCAAAACTGATTATAGTGAAATGATTCTCCGTAAACAAAGAAATATTAGTCGACGTTCGTTCATCAACGAGTTTTCCAAATTTCGGCAACACAGTTAACGATGCTAAATAATTATTTTCCGAAAATAAACAAATTAATTTCGTGGATTGAGTCTACTAGCATACCGGTAACTCAGTATCCGAAAATTAGCGGCGAACGACGCTACTATAGTTTGGTAAATGAAATACCGATAGTTTTTTCCGTGCGGCGGCGTTTTTGCAAATATTTTGATAAATTATCTTATCGTTTACATAAAAAAACTGGTATTACATTTGAGACTACTACTTGAATAAAATACTTGTAGTAGAAAAAAGTCTGCCTCTACAGTTATTGAGATATTACCGAGATTTCACGATTGAACTGTTTATCAAATATCAAAAAAAAAAAATCCAATTAGCTTTTAAAATTGCCTAAATTCAAATCCATTTTATGTATAAATGTAATCTAATTATTGAATAATTAATTCAAATAAAGAAAAATGTTTATTGAAAAAAGTTGTGTAAATATAAAAATCCACGGAATTATGAGAATGCTTTGTGAAACTATACCGTATTTAAAGAGACTTAAATATAATTTTTTCTGCTTCTTAGTTATAACTAATGGTTATACTGTCAAACATTTTTTTTTAACGTTTCTTGTTATCGATACATTTAAAAATTCAAACAAGCGTTTTGAGCATCACAGATTACTTTTAATTTAAACCATATTTAAGTAATAAAATTTGGGCTGTGAAGATTATTTAAATGTACTATGCGCCGTGTTTGTCGCAGTATTGTCGCATCGTTACTTTTGTACACACGAGTAAATTCTGCATGAGCTTAGACGAAATCTCGTTGATTGCATGTAAACAGTCGATCCATAATATCAGTTTTCCATAACTGAGTAAGAACTGCAGTCAAAAGCAGTATTGTATGTACATATTGTATATAAGTATTCATACGTACTGTATTGTATTGTATGTACAGCATTGACATACATTTGCGGCCTATTATATCGCGATAATCTCTATAAGTATGTGCATTTAAATTAATTTCGGATTCTTATATAATTTGAGTTATACTTGCAAGTCACAGTAATATTTTATTTTTCAATAATGATTCTTTTAATAAATTCTTAAAGTAAATTTTGTTTGTTTTATCATTAAAAATTAAAATTATTAATATTGTTAATCTTTCTAGTATTAATAATAACAATAAAAAAGATTATCAAAGTTGAAAAAAAGTGTATTTCTGCCTCATAAGTAAATTTAAAAAAAAAATAAATATTCATCGAGTATTTGTGATGCGATAAATAAATGTAGTACAATTAATGATTAAAATATCAAATCGATCAGTATACATATAAGAACGTACAAACAGTATTTCAATTAGATATTGCCATCAAAATTTAAAATCAATTTTTACGAAAAAATTAATAAGAAATATGGCTTGGTTGATAAATTTTTTAATTTCGGGTAAATTACTTCACATATTTGAAACAAATATAAAATATGAGAATTAATTGGTTGATTTTTGTTATTTTTATAGGGTTAGTAGTGTGTTCGTGTTATATTAAAATTTCAGAAGGTAAGTGTTACCTTCGGTACATAAACTTGTATAAAGCATCGAATACAATATCTGCCAAAGCAATAAAACTTTAAAATATAATACATATATATAAATTTGCAGCTAAAGATGAAATTTTAAAATATAGAGTAACTGCTTCGAAATACATACGTTTGGAATCAAACGGATCGAGAGCAGTTTTACGAATTTTAGGAGACGTTTATTTCAGATCAATAAACAATCCTAAAAATTCATTTTATGTCTCCATACGAAATCATTCTCTTTATATAAAAAGAAGCGATGGATCAATTATAAATCTTATTACGTGTTGATTTATCATAGGACCCACTTTAGCAGCTTCACTTTATTCAACTTATTTAGCCGTTTATGATGAGAATGGATTGGTACGTCAACGTTTTTTATCAGATTTTTTATTTAATATTAAAATAATTGCTGACGAAATAAATGAGAGAAAAACAAATTTAAATAAAATTTTTTGTTGTTAATGCAGTTACAGTACGTAAAAGCGCATAAACTCGAGTCAGAATTAGCAGTAAACATTAAACTGCTTGTGGCCAGTTTACTTCAAGTTGATAAAACGTTATTAAAAAATCAAAAACAAAAAAAGGCTAAGGCAGATAGACTATGAGTAAGTTTAATCGTATGAAAGTGAATAATTGTTATATTAATATTATATATATATGTATAAATAAGTAAAAAAAAGCGACGGTAAAAATCGTTTCATAATCAACAACCTTTCAGCATTTGTTCGCTGTAATGTGTCCGGTAGAATATACCATCGATAAAAATGTATTTCTTAATGAAGAGAATAACAAAATAACCAAAGATTACGATATGAATTCATGCAGTGAAGTGAAAAAAAATATTTAATATATATTTTTAGTTATTTTATGTTGACAAATGTCCCATAAGATACAACATTAAAAAGCATAAAAAAAAACAATTACAAAATAGTGAAGGAGTGCGACATTAAATCCTGCGACGAAATGAAAAAGTATCATAATGCCGAAGCTATAACTTGCATGGAGAGCGAATGAAATACCGGCGCTAAAGTTCGTACACGCATAATTAAATAAAAATATTTCATCGGCTTGATGAATGAAAAATATTATTTTGTTAAATAATTGCTTCTTTACGCAAAAAAATTTCAATTGAGATGCAAGTATCGATATGTATGTACCAGTACGTAATAAAAGTAACGACGTTTATGCGGATTATATTTTAACAAAGGAACACTTAACGTACAATCCTTGGAAAAATTCGCCAGAAAAGTCGATTATGGATATCGTGTAAGTTATTTGTTGGATAAAAAAAAAATATATATGTATATGTTATTATTTATATTGAAAACATTCATTGCGCAACCGAGTCAATTGTTCTTTTTTTTAAGTACTATGATAAAGTTAGAATGGAAAAGGAAAGCTTTGTATCTTCCTCGTATAATCGATGTTAATTCAACGATCGTGACAACAATGTCGTATGCAAATGTTAACAAACACATTTGCAAATGCAATAATATTCGAGATGTAGATGTAAGTTTAGCTTACAAGAAAATGGTCTGCGTTAAATATCCTATAAACGCTTACATGGAACTTTTCGAAAAAGCGGTTGAATGTACGATTTTCAAATGATGTAAGATATTTTTAATGTTAATAAACTAGTATATAGATAAATAAAAATATGAACATTTTAATATTATTTAGTTTATTTTTTATTTCTATTACCCGACAATCGTTTTGTGATATTCATTATTTATTGTAAACAAGAGGATCGCTAAAATAAAAAAGATTTTTTATGCATCATCGCAAAATAATTTTAAAAATAACCAATAGCATCAATATCAGCAAACTCTTCTCATAATAATTATTAAAAAAAAGTATGCGACGATTTTTCTCTTTACAACATCATCTAAATAGAAAGAAAGGAAGAAAAAAAAAGTGCCGGAAAGTAAAAAGCGCGTAGAACCGCTATAAATCTTAACTTTAACACGAAAATAAGCTTAAAACAAACGAGTGCAGAAGCTCGAAAACAAGTCCTCGGAGGAGTAGAGCGACCAAAGCATTATCACCACCGCCGAGAGTAAAAAGGAAGTCGCTCTCTATCGGAGACGCAGGTGTGTCGCGCTAGCTCGTGTCACCATCTGCGTGTATACGCGGTATCTCGACCGTAAGTATACGGCGCGTTCGGCCTTTCGAATACAATCTCTCAAGGGGCTAATTTGACTCGACGAAGATTTTTTTTTTTTTTTTTTTTTATAAGAAAACTCTCGCACACATGCGCACCTATCGACCAGAGAACGGATGCAGCAAGCGATTCTGGTGTGTTTTTAATGCTGCTTAAACGAGTTACTCGGGGGTGAGGAAAAAGTGTGGGAAAAAAATTCACGTTTGGATTTTTTTTTTTTGTTGTTTAAATTTTGTTAATTGAGTTGAGTTTAATATCTTTTTGTTTTTCATATTTTTATAAAATATTTTAAATTTTATTTAAATTGGACGATTTAGTAATTTTTCTCAATGAAATTTCTAATTAATACTTACTATGTTAAACGAAAATTAATAGACTACTTTTATTTATAAATAAAAAATTACAGTGTAAATCTATATGCTGTTTATAAATAGTTTTGTACAATTGAATAAAAAAAAAAAAAAAAAAAAAAGTTTGATTAAATTCATGAATTTAATCTGGGCTATTTTTAATATTATTACTTCGTTAAAACGAATTTGCCTGTTTGATCAAAAAAACATCTCAACTATAAAATTCTCATTGTACACTATCAAAATCTATAAATCCAAAAAATTTGATAAAAAATAAAATTTTATGCCGATAGAAGCGTAGCAAAGTAAACGCATAACCATAAGGTCCATCGAAGGGTCCACGGGCCTCGTAACGGTCCGTGTGAAACTCGCCAGCCTCTTGGGTAGAGCAAAGCAACGAGGGCGTCGAGTTTTCTTATTTCGTGTAATGGGCAGCGCGACGCGTTGCTTCGGCTTCGACTTCCGTCTCGTAACGCATAACGAAGGAAAGAGATGACGAAGGAACGGAAAATCATCTCTATTACGGGCGCTTTTAAAAACAAGCTTCTGGTTTTCCTCTTCCTTCTTCTTTCGCCGAAAAAATTTATTTTTCTCTCAAACTCGCACTTGAGAAAAAGAGACGATTTGACATGGGCTTACTGTCGATATTACGAGATGCTCTAAAATATTCGAGTGAGTTGAGCGAAGGTGTATCCTTCCCCGTTTTAGGTGCGCTTTTCTTTTTTACCGAGTTATAAAAAGAAAAAAACAAAACGTAACGATAATTTCGAATTTTTCATGGTTAACTAACGTTACTCCCAAAACTAATGTTTTTTTTTTTTTTTTTTATTTTTCTTAATTTAATTGGATTTGAGAATAATGTGGAATTTATATATAGAAGAAGTGTTAGTATATATTTTTGTTTATAAAAATAAAAATAATGTAATTTTTATTAAACTAACATCCTTAATTAAATAAAATTGAAGTTAATTATACTACACGTTTTATACAGTAATTTTATAAAAACTAACATTTTATCGAAAAATGTTGACGTCATTGTGATACATCAATAATTATAGAAATTGATCGGTACGTCGATTAATCACCTGTGAAACGACGCATTCTTTCGCAACCCCATACGCGTAAGCCACACATTCCCGCGTGTAAAATGGAAAAAAGCGGATCGAACTCATACTCCCACGATCCCGCGGACTTGACATTTTACGCGAAACGTAAAAATCGCATTGCGTCCGTAAATTCGATTTCGGAAACCTGCATCAGCAAGATCGAACGATCCCACGCTCGCGATGAAAGTCAGGAAGTATTTCATACGCGACGAAGAGTTTCGTTGTCCATCGCCCACGCATATATCCTCGTAATCGATCCTTTTTTTCTTCTTCCCCTTCGATTTTTCCCCAAAAAAATTGCGTTACCGGTTATACACAGAATTTTTCCCACACGGTGAAATAAGCCAGGTATAGAAAGAGTGTAATATTTGAATAGCGCAGCTTTGCATAAGGTGGACCGAACTCGTCGTAACCGAGAAAAGGACTTTAACGCGTATTATATACCTGGGGTATATAAAAGGGTTGCAAGATATATATATATATATATAAAGAGAGAGAGGATCGGTTGAGATATTTTTATGTAGTTTTTCGAGATTTTTCGTGATCTGTCCTTTAAAGTGTCTCACGAGAGAGGTAAAGAGTGCGTGAGAAAAATTTGAATATACGTATTGTCGATCTGTTTCTTTAGATTTTGGGAAATTTTTCGTGAGCGCCACTTGAATTTATTACATGCGTTCTATTCTTTTATAATATATGAGATTATACAATCGGTTTTTTTTTTTTTTTTTTTTTTTTAATTTATGTTCTACTGGTATTATAAAACTGTCTTTTACAAATTTAAATTGTCCATTATGATAAAAATGATCGTTTGTGCGAGATTGTAAAAAGTAAATTATTGTTGTAAAATAGTTTAATAAAACTTAATTAAACTCAACACGATAACGTTTAATTAAATACTACGTAATATTTTAAACCAATTTTACAAATGCCTTGCGTGACGCATATTTTTTATCGCTATTTAATATTTTTTATTCTATATACGTACTTTAAAATTTAACTTAAAATTTATAACCGTGAAAGTTTACCCTACAGATGACGTAAGTTTTATATTTACATACAATTAGTTTATATTATTTTAAAAATTTCAATACTTTGTAAAAACAAGAAGACACGTCAAACACTCTGAAGAAAACATAAGAATCCTCCAACAAAAATCTATAACTATATCGAATCGACAAGTAAAAGAATACAATCTGTTCGTGGACAAAGAAGCATCGGGAAAAATCGATACACAACAGAGCGGACACGACGATGTACGTCGATTCACCCCCTTTGCCAAACCTACTATATACGCGCAAACGTGTTTAAGTATAACGTATAACATACAAACACACCCACAGGTATACATATATATACACATGACATACAATATTATACATAAAAACGCGTGAGCATCCCGCGAGCGTGGGAAGAGTAAGGTTTTGCGGCAAGGCTCTCTTTCTCTCGTCCACCCTTCTCTACGCACATTTACCTGTGTGCATCTTCTCTCGAGAGCGCGCGGGTCTTTCATGTGATACATATATATATATATATATATATATATATATATACACAAGAGATGAAATTGCCAAGGGCGCCTGTAATTTTCCAAAAGCGCAATTTTCTTTTCGCCCCGTCGAAGGGGGTGTATATAGGATCGCGTGCGTGACTGAGTTTACCTTTTGTTTACGCCGATGCTTATTATACGTATAGATGTTGGTGGAGGTGTGCGTGCGTTCCCAGGGTGAACTTTACACGTTTCATTTCGGGTTATCAATTATTTAACGGGTTATCGATGGATCATCGAGTTGAGTATACACTTCTTGGTTTCCTTTTTTTTTTTTTCGTTGATCGGTATACGGTTTTGTATGAAATATTTAGTACGATCAAAAGTTTGAAGATGTACTCGGTAATTTCGTGTTAAACTTTTATTTGATCGCTGTTTTAAGTTTGTAAATGAATGAGTAGTTGCGTTTTAAAATATAATTTTATTGTTTTCCTATTATTTTGTATTCCATTAATATTTCTGTAGATTATTATAAAAAATTAGTCTTCGGTCGGAATATCAATAACAGTCAAGAAAAAAAATATCCGCTTACCTACTGCATATGCCCAATTGATATTAAATAAAGACGCATTTACATTTTTTCAATCAAAATACAATTGCAAAGTAAAACACAAAAAAAATGTTCTCTTGAACAACACATGGGCGCCTCCAAAGCCGCCAACGCTCGTACCGTTTCGTGGAAACGCATCATTTGTGGAAACAGTGATGAAAACTCAAAGCAGAGAGAGAGAGAGAGAGAGAGAGAGAGCGAGACAAAATCATACCAAATTTATCCTGTCAATAACGATTTGAGGATGAAAAAAAATAAAGAGAGAAGCCTAAAATTTCGCGCTTGAAAACACGCATCGCTCGCATACCGCGAAAGCGCAGCGGGATATGTTTCGTCCCCTCTTCGCGTATAAACATTCGGTAGCCGTTCCTCTTTCTCTACTTCTTCTTTTTCTCTCTCCTTTTTCTATCTTCTCTTTCTTTTATTCCTTTATTTTTTTTTTTCGGAGGCACGGATGTGTTTTTTTTTTCTCCTCTCTTTTTGGCCTTCGATTTTGTAGGGATTACACGGCGGTAGCTCGTTGGAAAATCCGCCGCCGGTCAGTGGAAAAATCATCGATGAGCGTTTTGCAGTCTGCTGACCTTATGTCGGACAGCCGATGTTCGGTCGCGCGGTATGTCGATGAGTAATAATGAAAATGAACCGTATAAGGTTTCATTAATTTTTGTTCGCGAAGCGACTGAAATGGTTTTTGGTCAATGGATGATCAATAGATGTTTTTCAATGATTGTACTAAATTTTTGTTCGTTTTATGTACATGCGAATTTATATGTTTCTTGAATTTTTTTGTCATAATGAAAAAATATTTATTACACCTGAATATATATGACAATGTATATAAATTTTTTATTTTAAACATTTTAATTTAAAAATAGTTATCATTATTTTCAATAAACAATATATGGCTAATTACTTTTTCAAATGTACAATTAATAAATGTTTATTAAATTTTATATTATATTTATGTGTCGATGATTATCTTATGCCTTAAAAATCATTTCAATGCAAGGATTAAAAATTTTCCAAAAAATAAAATCGAGCGACAATAACTTAAATCCAAATCATCGAGTTACCATCATTATCGTCGTCTACATCTGTCTCTCATCTTTTTCAAAATACGGCTACTAGATACACATATCCTTTTACCCAGATTCTGATGCGTAAACTGAAAAAAAAAGAAGTTGCGCGAGTTGTATACGCAATAAGCCGTCATCCCTTCGACGAAAATTATGACGTTATCGTACGATCTCTCCCTCTCTCTCTTTCTCTCTTTTTTTCTTCAACGCGTCGATAGATCTCAAGCGGCGATTTTCTCCTCTTCGGAAGCAGCTCATCTTTTCTTCTTCATTCACTCGATTTATTCTTTTTCATTCTCTTTTTCGGAAAAACTCGAGCAAGCTTGGAGACTCGGATGGACAGGGGCCGCCGCCTCGTATTTCCCTTTCACTTTTTTTGCGCTTTCCTTTTTATCCGCTGATACATATATATATATATATATATATATATATATATATATATATACACACGAGAGACGCAACGTCTTCCCACGCAAGAACGGCCGCAGGTAGTAAGAGCTAGTTGTCTAGCTCGCGGTCGGTGTTTCGTTTCACAATTAACAAAATATTACGTAACCCAATATCCGCCTCTCTATATATGTATCTGCTTATATCGTGTACATGTGTATCTACGAGGCTTGACCATTCCGGAATAGTGGACGGACAAAAGGGATGCGAGAGACTCGAAGGGATGGACTCTTCACGCGCCCGTATATATGTGTATCCGTGTGTACATAACCCGACGACATCACGACGATGTACGCGTATACGCGGCAGATGGATTATTGAAAAAGTTCTGGCTATTGAGTTTTGAATATGTGCGCGAAGGTTTCGCTTGGAAAAAATACAGATTGTGAATGGGGAATGGAAGGGCTTTATGGGAAAAATGAATTTTTACATTTTTTTTTTTTTCGCTTTTTGTTGTTTTACACGGACGCTCGCAATGCTTTTTTTTTCTCGTTTGTAAATTTGGATAATGAATGTGTATAAAGTTGATGGAAACTTGTAGAGAATATACTGTGTAGCCGACTGAAATATCATTGTGCTCTCTCTCTCTCTCTCTCTGTATTGACTTTTTTTTTCATCCTTTTATGTATTTAACTTTTAAAGCGAATTGAAAGTCCCGATAAATTCAATTACCGATAAAAGTTAAAGTAAAAAACATTCCTTGTATTATTTTTAATATATTATATGGTATATTAAATATTTTTAATATACCATTAATATGAACTTTAATTTTATTTTTTTTAACAAAATCGTTCAGATAAATTTTACTTATTAAATGACAAATTTCAACGAAACGTTTATAACCATGCCGTGTACTTATTACTTATACTTATTTGTGCAACTCATTTCGTCCCATTCATCGCAAAATTTCGTTTCATTTTCGTATCAATCTGCGTTTCGACAATTCATACGCGATGTACTTTATCGGTATACTATACCATTGATACAGCAAGCATCGCGATATGCAACGTCATAAAATAGATAAAACGAAAGATAACTTTCACGTCGGTAAAAATATAGAGAAGCGCGCGTGTGAGGAAAAGGCATAAACCAATAATGAATGACGGAAACGGAGCGGATGGAAATGCACGGTAACGAAAATTGAAAAGCAAACCTCATTGGGAAACTGGTCATTTTCTCTTTCTTTCTTCCCTCCCCCCCCCCCCCCTTCTCCGAAAAAAAGAGTGTATAGATTACGCAAACAGAGAAAAAGGACTATATCTATCTTATATGGCAGTATCTGGTTTCCATGTTCGGACTCGGATTTCTCTTTGCTTAAACTCGCACTGGACTCGCCGTAGCCGTTGTCCCTTTACGAGAGTCTGTCCTCTTTCTCATTGAAAAAATGGATTCCCCATTCATTCATAAAAGCTACGAGACTTTACATTTTGGACGTGCATATTTTTTTTTATTATAATTGTTGCATTGGTATATTTATGTGTTTTTTTATACAATGTGCTTAAAAATTTTACAAACAATTTTATTCTTTGATTTGCAAGGATTTATTTTCAAATGAATAATTTATTTGTTTAAGTAATTACTATAGCAAAATTAGTAAACAAGATTTGCATATGCAATCATTTAAAATTGAAAAAAAATCGTAAGTTGAAAATTATGACATGAAAAATGTCAAATGTACATACACTTGGCAATAGTATCTTCAATAAATCACAAATCGCATTGATTAAAAAGTCAGCCCCTCCGTGGCAATTTGACGTGCCGCACCATATAAACATTAAATTCCTCGTTAAAATATAACGGCAAAATAATTGACCTCGAAATAACCATTCTCGGAAAATTCGACAATTTTCCCTTCTATCTATTGGCCCTCGCCCTTTGATTATTTAACGATCCTGACAATAAACAACGTTTATAAAACATGACCCTTTGGCAAATGGCATTCCTGGGAAGTCACCGAGAAAATAAGCAGATTTCTCGTTAATTAAATTATATCTGTGTATACGATTACAATGTGCTTCGAATCTATACCGTTTTCATAAAAACTATCATAAACACTTTACGTTTCTTTATACCTGAGCAGCTAATTTAGATTTTACATATATATGTACGAGTATCTACACGTAAAACGTATACAAAGTAACCTTACACTTCATTGTAAAATGAGTTAAATGCGTGAATAAAAAAAAAAAATTACGCTTATATATATAAATAATTACATTGACGTTTATGGATGATGTAAAGTAATATATATATAATATATTTTAAATTGTTTATTTTTTTTTTTTATTGGTCGCTAAAATAAATAATTGATAATGCAAAATTTGCAATAGAATTAGGAATTTTCACTCTTTATCGTTTAATTTTCATACATATAAAATTATTTATTGTTATAAATATTAGTCTAATTATTTTTACATGAAAATTTACAACAACGATCGAACAAATTATAAATAACCTTAAAAATACACGATAAATTTAATTAAAATATATATGTTTCTTAATATATTTTCAAAAGCCGCTGTCGGCTTTGAAATAAAATTACACATTGTACCAAAGTGCAAATTACAATGACAAAACGTGAACGCGAACATCGAAGCGATATCGGTTAAACTTATGGGGGATTCCCCAAGAAGAAGGGGTAGACCGACTCCTTACAATGTAGAGGTGATCATGATGCATAACGAGTTTTCTTTTATTTTAAATACAATGACGCGTACACGTTTAATTTCTAACCGAGCGCTCAGGTATACGTGTATATACACACTTGAGCTTAAAATTTTTCCTTTCGCTTTCTGTACATGCAAATCGGGAGGGACTCCGAAGCTTATACTTATGAGGTATAAGTGTAGTAAAAGAGAGAGTGAAAGAGACTTGGTTATTTCGCTGCGCTGATAATTGCAATAATTGCAGCAGACCTGTCAATACGTTCGACTCTCCCCTTATCTCTTACGACTTTAATGTTCCCTTTTTTCTTTCTCGTTCACTTTTCGGCTTTTATTATTGTCCAACGGTTTATTGCACAATATAATATTTCGATTGCACGTATATAGATATATACGGATACCCAAACTCGTACATACTTGAAATAAGTGTAAAATAGCCAATCAATTTATTCGTTTACGGTGGATGAACGAAAAGTCGCAGGACCGTTAAACATGCCTGTTCTCGTATAAACGCACGTGTACACGTATTTAACCTATAAAGCGTGCACGGAAAAGGCAATTGCACTTTTTAGGTGTTTTTGCAAATTGGATGAGGTTTACCTTTTTTTTTTTTATTTTTTATCATTTTATGTGATCCTCGTGCCACGCACTCGTTGACATATCTTTCGTCGCGAGCTACCAACTTTTTATGAGGTTCTCTCTTTCTTTTTTCTTATTCTTCTTGGCTTACGATACGTGCGAGCACGCGTGCGAGTGTGCGTAAATCACCTACCGGTGACAGTTCGGAAGGTGCGAGGAAAGATGACAAAAAATAAAAATGTATATACAGTCGGGAGGTGAGATTCGAGAAAAGAGTTTGAAAAAATGTGTTTAAATCCGGTGGCGATATGTAAGTTATTTATGATGTCTTTTTTGCAAATGATCGATGACCTATGACTATTATTATTAAATTAGAGAATATAGTGGTTAAATGGTGTCAATTATCAACAGGAACAATGTTCAAGATATAAAAAATAAAACAAAAATATCGGTTTGATTGAAACGAATAAAAAAAAAAAAAAAAATCGGAACGGAATTGTGTATAAACGATAAAATTGGCCCTTTATTGGTTAATATCGATAAAATAATGGTATTTTAATAGCTTCCGTCAACAATTGCTCTGAAGAAATGCTAATGTGGCTCTGACGTTAATATGAGGATCTATTAACCGATAAATGAACAGTGCCCGGTAAGGTTAGTAAATATAAGTTATTTATTTCATAAAAGGGTTTCCACGACACGAACATCAATCAAATCTTTAACCCACCGTATTTTTCAAAATAGCTTCTTTCACGTGAATACGTAAAAAAAGAAAGAAAAAAAATGAGAACAATAAAAACGAAGGGAAATGACGAGACGAAAATTCGTTAATAATACGGAAGTGTAAATAATCACAAGAATGAAATTTACATTTTGAATACTAATGCCGAAGACATTGTGTGTGAGTTCGTCCGTGCATGTGGACATTGTGTCGCACGACCCGATTTCCATTCGGTCGCGTTGTCACAACATTTCAAAAACATGTTTCGCAGGAAAAATCGGCAAAGTCAACGACGAAATTTTCACCGATCCCTCGACGAATGACAAAAGCATTCGTCGAAGATAATGACTACGTGCGATGTGTAAACCTTTGCAGTTTTCCGAGTCATGTTTGCCACTGGGCTCGAGTAATGCCGATGTCTCGCGAGAATTACCGATTCTCGGTTCTGGCTTAAAGAGTTGAAGGGGATAAAGGCGCAGTTTTTGAGGTATTTCCTTTGGGAATAACAGCGTTACGTATAAAATTTTTTTTTCTCCCTTTTTATTGAAAAGGGATTTCTTTTTTTTGGAAGGCGGGCGCGAACAATAAAAAAAAGATGAATTTCACGGATATATAAAGGTTATAATTTTTTTAAAAATATACGTTTCTTTTTTAATTGCATATTTATGAAAAAAATAAATAAATAATAAATAAATAAAAATTGTTTTTGATAAACGTTTCATTTCACTAAACTAATATTCGGTTATGTTAAAAGAAATTTCTGTACAAGTGTATAACAGGCATATTTTCTAAAATCTATAGTACTTCCTCATAAGTCGACAATAAAGTTTGAAAGAGCCGTAAAACTTATTTATTCGTATAAATAAAAAATACAAACAAGTCTATTCATCATCATTAAAAAAAGTCAACAACATTTTAAAAACATCACGACAATAATTTCTAAGAAAAATCCCATAAAGAAATTTCCAGCAGCGGTGTGGCAAATATATAGAAAATTGGAGCGTCGGTTTTTCCCTATGCTTTTCAAGTATGAAAAAGATTAACGCGCACACGCACGCGCACGCATACGAAGCAATACTCGAGCGCGTACAGTCCACGTTGCCTTTTTCTTTACGACTTTTTATAGGGTTTGACTTTTAGCCAGGGTTTTGGTCAACTTTTCCAAAAGACTGGAAAAGAGAGGGGAGACAGAAGTATAGAGTTTTTATATTGTCTTACAAATATGGCCGTGTTTTTATTGCGAGAAATAACCCTTGCGCTTCCGCGAAGGTAGCGCTAAAAATGACGAAGAGAGAGAGAGAAAGAGAGAGAGTGGAGGATAGGGGAATTAATAACCCAAAAAATAAAAATCGTCGTTACTCGAACGAGAGATGTATGGCGGCACCAATGAAATGAGGAGTTTAACTTTTCGCCGAATTGGATTTATTTAGCGGCGGGATGCAGTTTAATTGTTGTAACAAAAATTAACGCTCGACGTTCACATAACGTGTAAAGGCGCGTGGGCGCGGACATTGTTTTTTGTGCTGCTTAAAATAATGTCCCTTTCTATATCTTTTCACTGCACCGTCTTTTGATATAAAAATCATCTTCATAATTTTTTTTTTTTTTTTTGCAGTTTCTGTTGTTGCTATCTTCTTTCATTTTTTTCCCTTTAGCTCTTATTCAGTTTTATTATATTACGTTGAATTTGGCTCGAATCGATTTTTCTACACTTGTGTACGTCAATTAGTTGTTTATTTATACGCTTTAATGTGAAAATTTAGGTGATAGACTTCTTATTTTTTCTTAATTTTTAATAAATTATAAAATTAATGATTCGTTACGACAACTGATTTATATTGATTATGCAATTATTTTACAAAAATTTATCGAAAATTAAATATAAGTATAAAAAAATAACTTCTCGTACCATTCGACTAGTCAGAATGTCAAGAGATACGTATTGATACATGTGTAGAACATTGCAAATATCGTAAACGTCAAAAGATGCAAAATGAGGATAATACCGTACACTTCACGGTATCGCAATAAACAATAAGCGACAAAACTGCAGTACCCTATAAAAAGTGACCTTGAAACTAAGCACATACACATATAGCTTTTGGCGATAGTTTCGGCTAATTGAATTAAGCTACGGCTCGCCGTAAAAACCGCTCCACTTTTAATATTTTCTCGCTGGATGCCTCGTTGACTCGTATTCTTTGCTTGTTACGAGTCGTCAGGTATCCTCTTTTTCTTCTACTTTAAAGTGCGGTCGTAAAAAGACGAACGGTTGTATAGGTTGTCGAGGTGTTCGAGTACCGAAATTTTCGTGACTTTTGGTCATTGCGACGATGCAAGCGACCCGCAATAGAGAATCGCTCGATGTACTCGTCGCGCGTCATTGTTCGATGAATTTTGTATAAACGAATGCTTAATGCATTATGATGAAATAATTTATGTTAAAATTTTATAATATATATGTTGCCTGTAATTTTATAAAGAAAATTAAGTCGATTGCAACAAGGGCGTGATAATTTTAAATTGTTAAATAAATAGTAAACTTACGTATTAAATGTAAAATTACAGCCTATATGTGTGTGTGTGTGTGTGTGTGTGTGTGTGTTTACACTAATTTATTAACGATTAATAATATATAAAACGATTTATTACACAGTAACAATGCATTGCGCGTCAATCTTTAAGTTTATGGAAATAATCCTTCTGTTAAGTACATGTGAATAATTTACAACCATAAATATGCCATAGTCAGCCTTAAGCCGACTTGATAAATGATGTTTTGATAGGTAATAATCTATTCCCTGAACTTTAACTTTATTCTTCTATGCACCTCACTCCGCTACTGTCTCTTTCTATTATTAAATTTTGATGCAATTTTAATAATTTTTTGATGTATAAAATTAAATTTCACTTTTATCTTAAAACTATAATACAAATTTGTTTGAAAATTAATAAGAATTATTTTTTACTTTTTGAATCTTGATATCAAATAAAAAATCATTTTTCGAAATACGTATTTATCGATTAAACAAGATTAAAACCCATTTCTTATTAACGTTTCGTCCTCGAATTCACAAACATTGTTATCTGGTAGCTTTATTGCACATATGAGATACCTTTTACCCTATCATACAAAGCTGAAAAAAAGAAGAAGAAGAAGAAGAAGGAAAAGAAAGCTGAAAGATACGATTTTGTCTCTTACAGAATAGATTAGCCGTATCTACACCAACGGGGAGACAAAGAAAAGATATACGCGGCCCGATGAAAAACTTTCTATCTCTTGCTCTCTTTTCTTCTCGGAGTGGACAATAATCAGAAAGCAAACACGAGAAAAAGCTCGCACTCACGTCGAGTTCGTTAAATATTACATGTACGCGTACACTGAGTCGAGGTCTTTTCGCACCGCGCTCTCGTAACGCGTAGATAAAGTTTGTTATCTTTTAGCCTTTTCTTTCTGATTTTTCTATTTTGTGCTTTTTTTCCTTAAATTATTTCGTTGTAAATAGTTATTTTCGTTAGACTTTTTTAATTCCTTGACCAACAATGTTTCTTAAAAACTGTTGGTATAATATTGTATATATTTTCATCTTTTTTTTTTTCTTTTGTAATGATACAAATAATGTAAAAAAAGATTTAATTATTGAATTATTAATTTTGAATTATTTTAAGAGAAAATTTTGAAAAAAAGTACAAATTCTCTCAACAATTAAATCAAATAAAAAAAATTAAACGAATATATATATATATATTATTTTTATAAAATTTTACATCTTAATGAGGATTAAATTATTTTATAATGTTTAATAAATAAATTCATAGATAACGATACTTCAGTTTCAAGCTAAAACCATTTCATAAATATTTCGGTAATCTGAAATAATCAAGCCTCTATACCTATACCTACATATTTATTTTAAGGTTTCATGTTTTGTTTGCTCGATAACCGCGTAAATTTTCTAACCATTCGCTACAGCCAGAATCCTTATCAGTGTTATCCTGGTACTTCCAGACTCTTTTTCTCTCTCTCTTTCTCTCTTTCTTTTGCATTTTCTCTTTACTCACTTATATAGCTCGTTTACTCTATATCCGTATCTTTATTTCTTTCTATCTCATTTTTACACCCTTACTTTCTTTCTTGTATATATACATCGGAAGTATACTTTTCTCTTTTGTCGCCTCATATTTTTTCTCTCACTCTCTTCTCGTGTTTGATTTTCGGATCGAACCTGCGCCGAGCGCTAGCCAAGAGAGTTATCTTTCGTGGGAACCCTTCAGTTAACGAGTTTTGCGCACTACTCAGGAATGATAGAAACAATGTATACGAGGTTTTGTCTTTGAAGTTTCTCTTGCCTAAAAATTGTAAGAAGTATTGTTATTTTATTCGTGTGTGATAATAAAAGATTTTTTTTTTTTTTTTATATAAAAACGACATTTTCATTTGGATTCTTATCAACGTAAAATTGTAAAGAATGAATTTTTTTCTCAGCACTAAATAATTATATAAATGTATTTAAATACAAATTGAAAATATACATAAATTTTTGAAGTTGAGCTATTAAGGGTATGATTATAATAACCATATTCATAAAAATTTATCTATGACATGATTCTATGGAAAATACAATATAAATATTTACGCATACATTATTATTTCGATGGGTGTTTGTCGCAGCAATTGCGTAAAGACAAAAAAAATTTAAACATTCTCGAATCCTTGTGCATGCATATTATATCGAAATACTAAACAAAACAAGCTGGAAACCTTCAGACGTCTAAAACATTTAAATTTACCGAAACACAAACTCGAATGAAAAGAAAAAAAGTTTGCAGCCCCGAAAAAGCGACTCTTCGAATCCATTATCTATGCACGTACATTCTTCAAATAATAGACAAATCGCGCAGCGCACCAAAGACGAAAGTCTAACGAAAACAACGTCAAGGGCATCTCGTAAAGATTTATAGTACATCTTCGAATGCAAACGAAAAAGTAACCGCCTCTTTCCAAACTTGCGCTTAAAAAAAAAAAAAAAAAGAAGACGACCGTGCCGTCAACGCCGAAAATTTGTTGATCTTTTTATTTTTTCTTTATTTTTGTCCATGATCGTAACAGGCGTGAAAATCTAGAGCAGTCCCGTTTTTTCCGGGTACACGTAGGTAAACGAGAGCAATTCTTAAACAATACCAAACGGTGGATTCCGTACCGCTTTTTGCGTGATTTGTGGCTTTCCACTCCGCTTGCAGATTGCTCGAGATGCGAGAGGAATAAACCTTGCCAAAGAGAAAGAGGAGAAATGTGGAAGGAAAGGAGGAAAAAAAACGAGAGAAAGATATTTACAGGCGACCCCCGCGCGAGCATTTTGTTATGCTCTCGTTTTGCTTTGATGTCGGGTTGCGTCCGAACACCGATAACAATCGCTTTTTACGTTTTTCTAAAAGTTTGACTTTTGCTTTGAAAATACTTTTTTCTTCTTTTTTGCTGGAGGAATTTGAGATACCAAATTGTCAACTTTTTATTTTTTTTTTTTTTTTTTTTTTTTTTTTTTTTTTTTTTTTTTTTTTTTTTTTTTTTTATCAAGAAAATATTTTGTATTTGTTTTTTTTCTTTTCAAGATTAAAAAAATATAGGAATTTGGGTGAATTTTAAAAAGTAAAACGAATGCAACTATATGATTTCACACTTGAAATAACTGAAGTTAATATATCTAATCATCGTTTATCATTGCAAATATTTATTACACAAATACTACCGATAAAATAAGCTAATTAATAATATAAACTTTTACAAATCAATCATCTTTATGGTAAAAAAAAAATGTGGGTCAATGCACAAACGCCTCAACAACGTGTCATATATCGGATTTATTGAAAAAGCATATTCCAAACGACTCACTCGTGCACGCGCGCGGCCGATTATGAAAGGAAAAGGGCGCAAAAACTAACGTCACCGAAAAGAGAAAAAGAACCGTGTGGCAAAAAAAAATAAGGAGGGAAGGAGGAAGGTTAGTCTTCTTGCGACGCGGCGATAAGCCGCGACACGTGACAATGAAGGAGTGAAAGAGAGAGAGAGAGAGAGATGCGCGTTTACGATATTACGAGATTTCGGGGTACTCGCGCGCGCACGATCGCCCACGCAATTTTGTCGGGATGTGTAAATACGAGGCGAAGAGGTGCAGGAGATTTACGCAGTTCGATATTCGTGTAATTCTGCTGATTTATATAGCAATCTCACTTTCTCTCTCTCTCTCTCTCTCTCTCTCTCTCTCTCTCTCTCTCTCTCTCTCTCTCTCTCTCTCTCTCTCTCTCTCTCTCTCTCTCTCTCTCTCTCTCTCTCACTCTGTGTGTGTGTGTGCGCGTGCGTGCGTGCGTGCGTGCGTGTGTGAGTGTACAGTGATTGACGGGGAGTGTCCAAGCGAAAATTGCGTAGTTCGCTGGATTTCTTGTTTACGTAGGTTATGTGCGCGTGTACGAAGGGATGAAACGATGCGATGCTGTCGATGTTTGTTTGGTTGGACGCGAAATAAAAGATGATTGGCTTAGCTTAAGATCCTTTGAGAATATTTAAATGAAAAATTATTTATTTAAATAAAAAAGACGATTTTTTTCTTTTTTTTTTCATATCTTTTTATGATTTATTTTTGTTTTGTTTCAGGTTGAAAATGAAATGTGCTTTAATCGACGTGGATTAATTTTGAAACTTTTATAGGTATGATGATCAATTTTTATTCTGAAATTTTTTATTTAGTAACGTTATTATGGTTAAACATTTTAACGTTATCAATTATTAACTCAATGTATTATGTTAATTTAAAGAGAAAATTTCTTTACGATTGCTTTATATAGTTAACAAATGAAAAACATTATAAAAAAAAATAGAATTTCGAATGAATGATTTATAACGACATTTGTCAATGAAATATAAAAGAAATTATTTATTTAAATAGCTTGTGTTATATAAAAATTAATAATCACAAGTGTGAAAAACAATTTAAAAAAAAATTTTCATCGACGTTTACTTAACGCAACATTAGATACCTCGAACAAATGTAAATTTATTCGTAAACATAACGAAAATGACGTGTCAACAAGTTAACACATAAATAATCGCGTTAAGATTTCCGCAGTATAGTAATTATTAAAAGAGACGTTGCTTTTCCCAGTCAAAATTCAGGCCCGACTTTCGGTTTAGGATGTAAAATATCGCTCTAAAAATCAACGCTCACTTATTTTCGGTAAAAGAAAACGCGTGCGCGCTCGGCAATTCTACATCACAAATCTTTCACGCGCAAAATTCTCCAGTCCGATATTTAGGGTTTTATATTTTTAAGACACCGTCCACTATATACATATATATGTGTGCGGGATATATTATAGAGGGAGGAGGGATACGAGGCTCGCGCGTCAAGTCAAAAAGTTAACCATTTTATCCCGTTCCGGTCCTTCCGGGCAGAGGCCGGAACAAGGAGAGCCTTGTACGACGTTTACGACGTTCGACGTGAATTTCGAGAGGACTTTGCATTCGTCGGGGGGGGAAGGTCGGGAGAACGCAAAAATGCTAAAATGCGGTTTATGGCTTTATTCTGCTTTATTTTAGCAAACGTATTTGGAACAATAAGGTCGCTTCTCTCTCTCTCTCTCTCTCTCTCTCTCTCTCTCTCTCTCTCTCTCTTTCTCTCTCTTCTTTCCCAGCCTAAAATGCCTCGACCTAACTGTTCAGCCTTTAGGGCCTTGTCTTGTTTCATGAACTTTCTCTCTTACTACGTTTCCAACAACTGTCGTTTTTGTTGTTTCAATAATGTTAAAACATCTCGTTGAAAATTCGTCTTTTTGAAAAATATTTTTTGTTTACAAAAATTCACGCTCAAAAAAATTCAAAGATAGTTTGCTCAATTGATTTAAAATTAAATTTCAATAAACGTATAAAAAGCTTCGCAAAAAAAAAAAATTAATTTAAAAATCACGAATAAATAAATTACATATTTAAAAATCGAAACGCAAGTATCGACAACATTGACGCGTGAAGAAGACAAGAGCGCATAAAAAAAAAAAAAACATTTTCAAAGCGCAAGTAAAATCCTGCATCTTTTTTTTTTTTTTCTATTCACTCTCGTTTCTTTCCCTCGACGCGCTTCCTGCATGATAAAACTCGCGCGTGTAACGAAGAGTTTACGATTGCGCACGCGCGAGAATAATAATGCGCGCGCGTTATGACGACCGTATCGTAAAGCGCGCCGGTGAGTGCTTACATGTTTTCCTTGACGACGAGTTTTATTTCTCAAGAGAAAAAGAGAGTTAGAGGAAAAGAAGAGAGCTTCTGTTATTTCTTTCCTTCTTTTTTTTTATCTGCTTCTCGATATTCGAAAACGTGAGTTTGGATGAAAACTTTTTCCTTTTTTTTTTTTTTTTTTTTTTTTTTTTTTTTTTTTTTTTTTTTTTTTTTTTTTTGATTAGTCTAAAGAGTAAAAAAAAAGAAATAAAAAAAATAATATTTTATGTTTATATTTGACTTTGAACATTCGCTTGATAACATAAACAAAATTATTTCGATAATAATAAAATAGATTTTAATGGACATTCTACCTATTCTTTCAGCATTAAAAACATATAAATTTATCGTCACTCTTTCACACAAAAAGTAGTAAGCCTCGCCCAAAATTCGCTTTCCGGTCCTTTAGCGTAAATTCTTCTTTTGCATCTTAACGATCAACAAACCGCATTCTAATTTCCCGTAGCACATCGCGCCGGCCACGAAGTCGGCCAATGTCAAAGGGTGCCTTTGACTTACGAACAACGTTTCACATTTTCACGCGCCTCCGCAATTTCGCGATAATCCTAACGTACATCATATAACCCAAATATGTGTAAAGCTCGTAAGGAAAAGCAAGCGAAGGCATAGCGGGCCCGTAAAACGTCAACTTCTCTCGTCAATATCGGCGTCTTTTATTCGCGTCATTGTAGTTACGCGCATAATGCGACGCCCGACTCTCGTTTACCCCCGGCTGTCGTGTTTTGTCAACTCTTTTTGTTGCCCTATAGCCGCGTACAAAGAGAGCGCTCCGCGCGGTAACTTTCTTCTTTCTTGTCTACGTTAAACCTTTTTCTCTCTTTCTCAACCTTATTTTCCTCGCTGAATTTTTCTCGCTTTTAAAAAGGTGTTTTTTTTTCTCTCCTCGACGAAGACGCGCTGCGCGTGAAGAATTTTGATTTTCGGTTTGTTCAAGGGATTTGCGTCGCGTATGTATGTGTATATATATATATATATATATACACGCACACATACATATATAAACGCGGCACGCGTGTGAAAAGAAAACTGGTGACGAGAAAACGAAGACGAAGGTCCGCCGTTTCGCGCGGTAAATATTTGTACGCACATATCGAGTATTATGTATAAATATTGCGGAAGGGCAAGCTAGTCTACGATAAAAGAAAAGGATTGCCGATGTTTATTTATCTTCGCGCGATTTTCTCTCGAGGGTTTACTTATGGAGAGAGGATTGCAAGTGACAAACTTTTGAAAGAAGAGTTTCGTTGATATATATAAATTCTTAATCTGCGCTTAAGCGCAATTCTTCGATGGTATATTTTTATAACCGATTTCTTAGATAATTTAACGCAAGCGGTCCTTTTTGGTTTCTTGAAATGAATCGTAAGTACAGATTTATAGCTTAAAAAAAAATGTTCTTTTATATTATTTTTGATAGTTATCGTAATTACACTTAAAAATAATAAAATTTGCTAATATCGATTTTAAATAAGAATTAAGTGCACGCATATGGTTTCATATCCGCGTTATCATGGCTATTATGGTTACCAAAATACCACATTAAAATAATAACGCGTGTCATCACTAAAAAAAAAAAAAAAAAAATCGCGCGCCTCGATTGTTTCGAAAAGACAAAGGAAAAAAATATATATGGGCCGATAAATATGACGCAAGGAACGGGAGGCAAATTTAACGATGCGCGATCGATTTATTAATGCACGACGACCGCAGAGAGAGAGAGAGAGAGAGAGAAAAGAACAGTTTATGTAAATTATCCCACAGGCGGTGTGCGAAAATGCCCGTGACCATGATAAATCCATGTGCGGTATAATTTAACTGTGTTACTTCGTGTGCATCGTACGTTTATTGTATCGAAACAGCTGATTGTTTCGTACGAGCGTTTTTTTATCAAAAAGTGCAGATTATTAAATATTCTTATAATGTATGCGTTATTATAATGGATAGAGTATGACATTTAACTTTTCTGTTGATTACGCTACAGTTATTATAAAGTTTGTGCAGTTAAAAAAAAATAATCAATCTTTTAATGCTTTGAAATTTAATTTCTATTATAATATAATATTAATACGATAATAAGATTTCTAAAAACAGATACATTTACTGCATATCGTAAAATTGTCATCGTATAAGCAAAATTTTCCTTTTTTCACAAACCGCTATTTTCCTTCAACTCGAATCTCTCTCTCCCTCTCTTTTTCTCTTCATTATTTGCATCGTTTACATGTTTTCGAGGGACGACGCGATCCGACGAATGTTAAACCAATGGCCAACGATATAAGTTTCCTTTTCAGGGGAAGAATTCTGTATACCATACGCGCAGAGATATTTCGGATGGGGTGTGCGCGCTTTAACACTTCGACATGGAGATTATTTCTTACTTATTCTCTTTCTCATTGTGTACATTAGCAACGCGCAGCCATTTTTCCCAAATGCCGATCTCTTGCGCGAACCTTGCGATTAATATATATCTGCCTCGGAGTTTACCGCCATTCTCTTAATCGTTTCTTCGTGGTAATGAGAATTTTATACGCGCGCACCCCGGGATATTTTTGCGTCAGACTGGCTGGCTCTTGAAATCGCTATTTATCAAATCGATTATTCCGTGAAAAGAGAGAGAAAAATGTTAAAATTTTTTATTGCTATTTTTCTTTTTATTTCCATATAAAAATTGATCGATTATTTTTTATTTTATAATAAAATTTTATTCGGGATCGATTCCCGAAAAAATTTCATCAACAATTTATTCCTCAGTTAATTAATCAATATCGTAAATTTGAAAATTGTAAAGGTTGAATAAGGAACAGTGGTATATAAGTTTCCATCATCTACCAAAAATAGTCAAATCATGAGTAGCTTCACCTCTCAAAAGAAAGAGCCTGCGCACAAGGCTCAGCCGGTTATAAATACAATAAGCTAATACAGCGGGAGGTAAAAAAAAAAGAAGAAAGAAGGAAAGAAAGAAAGCCGAAGAAGCTAAAAAAGAAAGACGAAAGAAGGTGAAAGCAGGAGAGATGATCGGTAGCCGTGTTCCTCGTCATCGACGCGTGCTGATGACGAGCTGCTCTCCCTTATGGGGTGTATACATATATATATATATATATATATATATACTACAGTCCAGTACTGATTTTATCCAAGGGTTGGTTTTTTTCCCCTCCTACTTAGCCAAACGCGCGCGCGCATTATCGTACGGACAACGCAAAGAGAAGCCGACGCACGGAAGATGAGCCTTTATTGCTAGTTCTCTCTTTTTGCAGGTACCAAGGTTTTTTTTTTTT
Source organism: Chalcis sispes (assembly GCA_949987625.1). Classification (NCBI taxonomy): domain Eukaryota; kingdom Metazoa; phylum Arthropoda; class Insecta; order Hymenoptera; family Chalcididae; genus Chalcis; species Chalcis sispes. The sequence goes on along the minus strand of OX465095.1, from coordinate 22,323,534 downwards.
TTTTTTTTTTTTTTCCTTACCTTTGAGGATGTATGCAAGCTGCACACACCACGCGCGAGATAAGGGATTATCCTTGAGATGGGAGAATCGAGCGTGGATGTTGCATACGATGTGTGCGTTTAGAATTTTGCTTAAATTTTAAGAGATAAAACCGGCAACCAATGCTTTTAGGAGGCTTATAAGGACGTTCATCGAATATACACAAGGCTTATTTCTTTACGAGGTTTTCTTAATTTTCATCCGAGTTTATTTCTCGGTATCTTTTTGTTTTTCCTTCCTCCTACTCCTGGTTTATCTTCTATTCCTCTCAAATTATCCGTAATATTACGAATTGTTATGTTATTACAGCAACGACGTTTTTAACGCTCTCTCAATCCAATAACCCAAAATCCAGCAAACCGAAACTTCATACGAAAAGGCGCGTGTCCCCGCGCATCATCATAGAATCGCGATGATTAGCCGTACGTTCGTACCCGAGCGTGGCGCACGCGACTCTTTTTCCCCTTTTTATTATCGCGCGGGGGGGGGGATGGGAGGAGAGGGGCTTCAACCGCCGTGCGCTTCTCGATCTGTATTTACATTTTTATTAACAACGCGACGCGCTGTCTTTTCGCTGCGTTATTTTACTCTTTTATATATATACACGTATTCCCTGTACTTCTTCTACGTGAAAAAAAAAAGATGAAAACGAGGTGGGCTACAAAAGGCGAGAGCATCTGTCGCTTTAACTGCGCGCACCGGCATGGATAATGCGCGCGACGTCGAGGTGAGTTTGAAAGTTTCGAGAGAGTGAAAAGTTTGGCGTGGAAATGCGCGCTTGTGTATTATGGATATAGAGGAATTAAGTATTGCTTAATAATCATTGGTTTTAATTCATCGTGAGTTTTATGAGAATGAAAAAATTTTTTTTTTCGATAGTAAGATTTCACACTTATGGACCGAGTTATTTTGTTAATTTAATTATTGCTATAGAAATAAGAAATTTTAGCGATTATTGAAGCCAATAATTAAAAATTCTCGAAAAATTTTCGATGAAAGGCGACAAAAATAAAATAAATTGAAAAAACGTCATCGCCAACGAAAATTTCTCCATCCCGTATATGCATGTATACCCATATCGCCTGGTATAATTGTAGATCAGGAATATATCGGGAAAAACAGAGGCATCGAGTCGTTGCCTGCCTGCGGCTTATTGTCGAAAAAGTCCGTATACACACATATATTAGTTATTTATGTACCTTGTGCGAGCCTCGCGTCATTACAGCTTGAGGCAAAATATGTTGTGGATGGATAGTAGGGCCGCAGTCGCGAGCGCAGCGAGCGACTAAGGCGCCTCTATCCATCCACAAAATATGAGCCGAAAGCTTTAATGACGCGAGGTTCACTCATGGTGCTTAAAAAATTTTTCAGCCTTGTAACCCGTACGAAGACTCTTACTTAGTTAACAGAATAATTAATTTTATTTTGTTGCATATCAATTAAATGCAATTTCGAACCCATACTGACAGTTCGTAAACTACAGATATCGTCTGCTAACGCATGCGCATTTTGTACACACACGCGTACATCTGGATGTAGTGTCAAAAAGTGACAGACAACATAATGTAAATATAAATATAAATTATGAAATTAAAAAAAATAGTAAATGGATTAATATTTAAAAATAAAATTAATTCTTGAACAATTATTATTTATTAAAAAATATAAATTTCTTGAGTATATTTATTAAATATTTATACAGAATAATATTTTTAACAAAAGTTTTTTTTATAAGATTTGAAGGCTTATTAATAATATTAATACTATTATAATTAATATAAATACTTTCTTATGTTATTTTTATCATAACAATACTATATTTGTTTAACACATTTTTTGTATAATCAATGAATTTTAGTCTCTTATTTAACATGAAAAAACAGTAACTTTTTTAAATATTTTAAATTTAATTTCTTCACACAAAAAACTTTTAAATCATTTATCTAAATCACAAACAAAATTATAAACTAAAAAATTATCACTTTAAAATCACTTATTATTAAATTTTTTAATTTTGCGGGATTATATTAGATTTTGCTTTTTCTATTAGTTTATTTAATTCACGTTTGCATTCTTCATCACTGTCACTATCACTCGTCTTATTTTCATTATTTAATAAATTGTCCATTTTTATTCTTCTTCTCACATATTAAGAACGAATATTACCGACACAACGATACACTATACTGAAAGAAAACAAAAGAAAAGCAGAGCCCCGTGGTCGCTTGAATGTACATACTGAGCGAAGGAGAGAGCGAGACAGAGATAGGGTGGTCACGTGGGAGCAATGGTGCGCGCGCTCTTATCGCTATCTCGTTCTCTCTCCTTCGCTCAACATACATAAGTCTTATTACGCGTTTCGAAAATATAAGTTTCGATGAAGACTCACATGCTAGGCTATATGAAGCGACAAATACATAGCAGTGGCGCTGTTAACTTTTTTTTCTCCTGGCACATATACAGCCTAGAAGGACGTATAGAATGACATACAGCCTAGGAGGACGTATAGAAAAATGTTAATACGATCGAGAAGGCGCTTGCGCGTATGGAAACCATTTACACGCTGACGATGCTCCGTAGGTAAGAGTCGCCGTACGGGTTAGTAGGCTGAAAATATATATATATATATACAACTTCGCATACGCGCGCTTTCAACCCTCCTCTACTGTGCGCGTATTATACACGAAAAAATAAAATAAAAATAAAAAAAAAAAGGAGAGCAGACACATATATACGCAACGTCGACGGCGGTGAGTTCTCGAGTTACTCATTCATGTCGATCTACGCGCGCACGCCGCAACAAATTGTTACCCAGCATGTGTTTTTGTATGTGTATACGCGACGACGTGTAGAAAGAGCTCTCGCGCCCGTTTTCACTCTCTCTCTCTCTCTCTCTCTCTCTTTCTCTTTATACGCGTATATATATAAGCGTTCCGCTGTTTCTTCTCCCCCTGTTTCGACTGAAATTTTTTTTTTTTTCATCTTCTTTTTCGTTCGTTTACCGGATTTGTATTTCTACTTTCGGGATTTTCGGCGGCGCGCACTTTTTTCAGAGTCGCGCTCGAAATAATTGCTCGCCACCGCCACCGTCGCCGCCACGCTTTTTTAATGTGCGGGCGAGAATAAAAATATATAAAGAGAGGGATAAAGGGGATTGATGATTTTATTTTTTTGTCATTTCTATTTTTGTGGTAAAGGTAGGATGACTCGACGACGTTTTAGTTGAAATGGAAAAAAAATATCGGGTGAAAATTTTGTTTGGATTTTTTTAATATTTGGGAAAGATTGTTTTCGAGGCTTGTTATGTAAAGAAAATTGATACACGTACTTTTACATCTAAGTTTACTGAAGAAAGTATTGTTTTTTTATATATTTTCTAAAAATGTAATTTTGCTTGTATACTAGCTTGTATAGTATTTAAATATGATAAGCATAAAGTTTTATAAAAAAATAATTGCAGTTATGAAACATATATCTGTAATGAATGAAAAAGATAACAAATTTGTATCAACGTAACGTAGACCGAATTAACTTTCTTCGGCAAGTTTATAGGGATAAAGAAAGTTATAAAACGTGTAAGATAGTCCAAAAAGCGGTGAAAAATGGACATAATTCCTAGAGGCCATCTTGATCGATTGAATATATCCCTCAAAAAGCGCGGCTTATAACTAAAAGAAGCAGCAAAATAAGAAAAAATACGAAATAGAAGGAGAAGACGAAAAAGAAGAATCCTCAAGTCACGAGTCGTTTTCGGGCCCTTATACGTATATGTATAAACTCAGGCCCTCAGATTCTACGATATTAACGCACGAGCGAGCGCGAAAAAAGCCATAACGAGCGAGAGGGATAGAGAAAGAATGAGAGAGAGAGAGACATAAAGCAACAAAAAAGGGAAAGAAAAGGTATCTCAGGTGCAAGCTGCAACGAAGAAACTAATTCCGGTCGACCGTCGTGTTGTATGAACACACGTGCATATATATATATATATATATCTACGCGCGCGCCATTGGAAAATGCTCGTATATACGTATATACATGTATAAGATATGGTTCTCTAATACTCGCGCACGCGTGCGCCGAAGGATAAAAGAGGTGGGATAAAGGATAAAATCTCATTCAATCGGCTTTTTACTCTCGTTGATCGGCGCTCGAACGTTTCTTTTTTTTTTTTTTTTTTTTTTTTACTTGTGCCACGCGCGCTGTATCCTTGCTTTTCTCTCTCTCGCTCTTTCTTTTTTTTTTTTTTTTTTTTTTTCATTATTTTCGATGAGTCTTTATAGCCGCCGAGGCACGACGCGCGACACTGTGCGAGAGATGAATGGAGCGTAAGAGCTCTTGGTCAAAATATATATATTTTACGATGGGTTCGTTTTCACTAAATTTGTTTGGCGATCTGTCGCGTCTCGCTTATTTTTTCTTTTTCTTTGGCTATGCTTTACCACCTGCTCGAATTGTTCGTTATTCTACTTTTGACTTTGTTAATTTTTGTTGCTTCGAGACGTGCATAATTAAATTATTGTAAAATTAATCTATGAAGATGCGGTAATTAAATTTAATTTTACATCAACGACTGTGACTTTAATATTTTATTAAGACGTAAAAATTATACAATGAACTAAAGTCATCTTTATTTACGAGAATCAAATGTAAATTAAAATACGGAAACAAAAGTAAGAATGAATAATCAATTCGTGAACTCGTAACTAAAAATCACGAAACACTTAAGAATCTATCCCCATACGCATTATTTCCTCATTCACACTCGAAACGAATAAAAAAAAAGAAAAATAGCGGAGATAAAGCAGCTTCGCGCGTCATTTTACGCGTTTCTACCGAAAATTTTAAAAATCCATCCGCGTTAATTGTATTTATAAAACCGAACGCTTGCCTACGAGAGCCGATATTCATACGCGACACCACCTCGATAGAGTGTGTAAAGGAAGAATGAAAGAAAGGTAAGGAAAAAAAATAGGCGCACCACCGACGTCGCGAGCTCGTATATCCTCGACGACTCGTGCATTCTAAAAAGTTACGAGAGACGGATTAATTAGTCAAGCGAGCTTCGCACCTTTCCGGTACGTTATCTTTTTAAATTTTTCCTTTAAAAAAATCTTAAAGAGAAAGAGAGTTACGAGCTCGCATTGGATGAGATCGTAAAGTATTCTCGTGAGACCTCGGCGATTCTTATCGTACATCCACGGATGTGTGACGTTCGCGCTGATGAAGAAAGACACGTTTTTTTTTCTTCTTTAACATCGTTGTTATTCCTTCTTATTCTCTTTTTTCTTTTACGGGAGAAGGTGATTTTTTTTCGGGTGTCGAGCTTCGCGCGTTCTTTATTTAATATGTACGAGGATGACGAGAACGCGGAATGGATTAACGACATTGCTGTTTTGGTTGTGTGCGATGAAAATTTTACTTCTTAAAGGATTTTATTGTTCGATGTTTTAGCTTTGTTTCGCCGACGATAATTTATGTGTCGCCTGAAAATATTTGCTTTTTGAGAAAAATTTTTAATTCTGTTTGAATAAAAGTTTGTTGTATTCTTTGATATAGTTTAAATTGTTTAAAATTTTATATTAACAATTGGATTAACTTTGTGCCACAACGGAATTAAACTATATATCTCAATTCGGCAGAAATAAAAGAAAATTCTTTATACGGTTTCAAAAATAAATAAGAAATAAGAAAAGAAGTACACACCGCAAATTATAAAAAAAAAGAAAAAAGAAAAATCTTCCCTTACGATCTACACCTTTTCCAAACTCCAACTCACAATATAGAGACATACTCCCGAAAAATCAAAGCCAACACAACCATTCGCGCACGTGGAAGCTTTCGGTAACTTAACGACCTAAGGAATTCCCGATTTTACGAGGTATAAAAATTTGTTCGCTCGCCGCGGGGTGTACATACGTATAATACCAAATATATATATATGTATACATATACTCGCGGTATAAAGTCTCGTGTACTTTACAGAATGCAAAGGCAACGCTTGATTGGCGTCATCTACAATATAGGCTCGGTCGCGTAAAAGCTGCGCGAGGATTAACGACGAGACGCGTATTATAATCTCGGTAGTGGCCTTATTCCTTGTACGTACTGCGAGTTGCTTTCTTTTTATGTGTATCTTTACATGTATCTCGTAAAAATATTTCGTGCGCATTAGGCGAAACGCGTGAATGCGACGGGCTTTAAAAGCTCGCTCGATGTATGGATAGATTTATTTGTTCGGCGGCTGCGCGATGTTTTACGTTTTAACGTGCCGAGATGAGGTACGTTTATTCAAGATATTGAACCTGTTATTTTTTATTAATATACATTTTATATTTCACTTTTGGTATTTTTTTTCGTTAAAAATTTTATCAAATAAATTGTAAATAAATTTTATAAAGTTATGCGACGATTTTCTTAACATAATAAAATAGTGTATTGCAAATAAAATTATTGTATTACATGAGTAAATGTTAAACGTAATAAATGTAAAGTACAGGCGAGCATAGCCGCGTTCCGTTATTTAATAAATAAGTCCCCGACCGCAGAAAGGAAATAAAAGTAAAATAAAAGAGAAAAAACGCACGATGATATACGAGACATATATACAGCACTTGGTGGTCCGTTTAAATTTCGAGCATATACATATACATATATATTCACACATACACGTGCGGGCATCATCAGCACGTGCGTTTTGCCGATTAAAATGGCGGAACACCGCGTGAAGCGATAAATCAACCCCTACCACTTTACAATCCTTATAAACCAACCCCTTTTCAACTCTCTCTCTCTCTCTCGCTCTCTCTTTCTCTCTTTCTCTCTTTCTCTCTTTTTTTTTCTTTTTTGTCAACGCACGCACACGCGTACGCGTACATTTTCACCTCTTTTTTCCAGCATCATCGAGCCGCCGGTTAAAGGATTTTTCCTCCTCGACTCCCCTTTCTCATTTTTTTTACGTATTCGTTCATACGCGTACGCGTTCGCGTGCCTTATACAATTAGGAACGCGCGCAGCCCCCTTTTTTTTCATTCTCTCATTCTCCCCTCCTCCCTTCTTTTAACTCTCTGCGCTCTCTCCTTTCCTCGTTTCCACTTTTCGTCGAAAAAACCGCACGCGCTTAGGGGCACGAAAGGGGGATGTGTGTACGTACGCGCTGTCGAATGGAAAAAAAAGAAGGACGAGATGGAGACTCGCTCTATTTCTCTAGCTGTCGAGAGGGAGAGAGAGAGAGAGAGAGAGAGAGAGAGAGAGAGAGAGAGAAAATGCAAGCGTACGTTGTTTTTTTTTTTTTTTTTTTTTTGCTGCTGCTACTGTTGCCTTCATGTACTCTTCGAATGGATATTTTTCGATCTTTCGTTTCTCCGTTATATTATTATTATCGTTATTTTTCTCGCCTTTTTTACCCGAAAATTCTCGCTTTCAGCGGTCCGTCTCGATGTTAAACTTTTTAACGGGGTTATTCCTGTCGAAACGACGAAGCGAGCTCGCGTAACGAATTCTTCTCGTTTATTTTTTCTTGCCCCCTTTTTTTTGATTCTTTTAACACTCGGAAATATATGTCTGAAAGTTGCACTATTTTGAAGGAGAGTGAGCGGGTTTTGGTTCGCGTTGTGTTTTTTTTTTTTTTTTTTAAAGATTCCTACAGCGTGAAATGTTGTAAATCGATTTTTTCGCTCTTTCTTTTTACTTTGTTCTGAAAAAACGATGCGCGATGACAAATAGCGTATGGCTTGTTTTAGATTGTACAGCGGTGGCGATGGCGTTGTTTGTGGAATGCGCGAAAGATTTACGCGTTTATGGAAAAGTTTTTAACGAAATTAAGAAAATTTGACATCGGATGATGTGAATAAAATGAAATATTCTGTCGCAACAATAAAACTTTATCGTATTTTAATATTAAAAAATAAAATTTATAATATTTTAAATTCTTAATATAAAAACACAGCGTTTATCGTTACATTGCTTGAAAAGAAAAAAGATACGAAACTTTAAGCAACCGCTCCCACAAAGATTAGAAAATAATTGACTGCACACTCAAAACGCACCCATTGTAAAAAACACGTCAATAAACCCACGATTACAATGAATTCCAGTAATTGAAACGCACACACACACACACACACACATGCACGATTCACGCGCGCTTATACAACATCTCGTCTCGAAAAAAAAAAAAAAAAAAAAAAAAATATCAATCACGCCGCGTTGCGCTTTACCGCAAAAGGGTTGGTCCCTTGAATAATATCGGCCAATCGGGCCAAAGGATTGACGCTCGAATGCGAGTGTTGTGACAGGGTTAAGCGCCGGTTGTTGAGGGGGATAGGGTGAAAAGGCAAGAGAAAGAAAGAGAGAGAGAGAGAGAGAGAAAGAGAGAAAGGAGCGAAAGGGTGAAAGGGTGAAATAAAGGGTGCCAAGATCGCGTAAACTTTGTACGAGAAATAATATGGCGGTGTCTATTACGAAATGGCGATTGTGAGATGTATACTTGACGTTATTACTTTTCACTTTACTCAACTCGTTTACCTGCGGCTATTTTTCTTTTTCTTTTGAAATTGTGTTTGAATCTTACTTTTCTTTGTTCGTAATTTTTTTTCCTTTTTTTATTTTTGCACAATGATTTCTATGAGTTTTTTATTTACCGAATTAACTTTCTCGTGTACCTTCATTTTAAAATTTATTTATTGATGATTCATTTGCTTATCCAATTTTATTTTATCGTGTATTGTCAAAGTAAATCATCTATCAATCAACAAAATGCACATTTATTATATTTTAATCATTTATTTAACAAAATTTTTTATATTATTTGAACGGCATACAAAAAGTATTGTATTGTATCTAAAAAGATTATTAGTTGCTGAGAAAACGAAGATAAAATGATCGGAAAAAAGAGGGAGTTCACGACTAACAGTGAAGGTACAACTTTGTCAACGATAACTTCCCTTCTTGAACATATACCAGAAGTTCAAGCATAAAAAATGAAAATCCTATATAAAATGGCATACAGAGATAAACAAACGATCGAATAATCAGATTAATAGTCACTGGTCGTTAATCGGTCAATTCCGGTTAAAAGAAAGGCTTAATAAAAAACAATGAGTATGTACAGTAAGAAGGAACAAAATGAAGAAAAATATGAAAAAAAAGGCGATTGAGAATTTCTTATACTCTAAGTTATTGTTGCTTTATCACACGACAGCATACGAGTATATATCCCAACACACTGCGCTATTCCTCTCGCGCGCACATCCACACAGGGGTGTGGACGAGTACGAGGGTGGACACATCGCGTCATAAAAACCATCCTCTCTTTCCAGGCTTACTCGATATCACGAAATAAAAGACGAGGCTGTGCGTACGCAAGTAAAAGAAAACGCCGTATGACTGTGTGTGTGTGTGTGTGTGTGTGTGTGTGTGTGTGTGTACAGCATTGTGTCTCTTGTTTCGTCGCACGTTATACCCTTTGTCTATCTTCTCTTCTTCCTTTTTCTTTCTCGAGTGTATACGTCGGGCTTTGACGCCGAAATATGCCACGTACACGTAGACGTCTGAGGCGTCGAAATAGCGCGCGTACGAATACATACTCGTATATATGCGTATACGGCTGAGAATATACGTGTTTAGGTTTCGAGTTGCTTTCGAAGATAATTTTTGGAATGGCGCGAGACGCACGCGTTAATGTACGTGCGTCTTGTTTCGTTATAAAGGTCTTGAACGAAGCTATTGTAAGGGTGGCGAAATGACGCTATAACGTGTATTGTTTAACGCACTTTGCTAATTACTAACGATTCTTGAGATGTTAAGATAGTCGTTGTATTTAGATAAAAAGTAAGATAATACGTTTTATTATATCAAAAATTTAACTTGATTAATAAATTTTTATTAACTAAATATTTTGAATACAGTTATTTCATAAATACATAATTTTTTCAGCGAATAGATGGATTCAGTGCGCACTGTTTAATAACTATTTTACAACTAAAAACTGTCATCTAAAGGGTAAGTAACATTAATTTTATTCGTAAAACAACTTATTATTTACTTATACGGTGTATCCAAATTTTTATAAAAATTTTATCACACAAATGTATGTATAAAAAGAAAAATTTTCGTAAGCAATAAGTAAAATACGGAAAAAAATTATCGTATTTTCGACGTATTACGTTTACCAATTTTAGATCTTAATATCTATTTATTTGTACGATAAATTTATGAAAAGCGCCATTAAAGTCGCGCATTAACCGGTCTAAGTCCTTTATCTTATATACACACAAAAGCCGTTGACTCTGAAGCCAAACCAAACTCAACCACGTCGATATTACATCGAACTTCTCGCATCCTGCATCATGAATCCTCTCTTTCTTTCTCTCTCGCAATTGTGCAAAGGGGTCCGTAAGCGAACATTTTCGTCATCTCGCCGCCATTAATTGACACGTCTCGTCGTCCCACATACGCACATAAATCAAGCTTACTCCAACTCACAGACACACGGACACGCGCGCGTGCGCTTGCGCCCGTGCAATAAATGCGTAATCGCGCGCAGTCCGCCTCCGTTAATGTGACGATCCTATGTGTATAACATATATGTATACGTGTGCGTAATCGTAGATTGCGCGACAGTTGTATGTGCAGCGAACCCCCTTCGAAAATAGGGGGAGGGAGTTGTTATATGGCGCACAAAACTCTAACCCACAGCGGCCATTGATGCTGCACTGGTGTAATAATAGGAACGAACGGGATGACGACGACGACTAGGAACTACGTTGAATTCGTATATATGTGAAACCCTCCCTCGAACGTATACGACATTTCTTTCTTTCTCTCTTTCTCTCACACACTTGGCTCCCTTGGTTCAATTTTCGAAATTTCGAGGTTTCCACCCTTCGTGTCTGCACTGCGCGCGCGTATATATATGTACGCATCCCTTTCGCTCTCTTTGTCTTTATTACGGGCGTACGCAAGAGAGAGAGAGAGAGGGGGGGGGGGCATTGCGTTTTTCTCTTCGTTACACTGTCTCTTCACGAGGATGGGGCTCGTTGATGCTTTTTATTGTCGGGTATGTTGCTGTTATATTCCTGCTGCTGTTACCGAGCGAATTGTCGCGTTATATGAAAAAGAATGGAGGCGCTTTTTCTGGGGCAACGATCCGAAGAGTTACGTTTTTATTGCGAGTTTTTCGCCTGTGTGTCTATAAAATTTTTTTTTTCTTTCCTCTTTTATTTTCGTTATTGATTAGATTTTACTTCCATTTTTTTTCTCGGTAAAAAAATGCCAAAATTATATTACTTTGCGGCGTAGAATATTTAGAAAAATAATGTTGCTCTTAAAATATACCTAATTTATGAATAAATGGTATTAATTATTAAGAATATTCATTGCGTAATATTTAAAACTTACTCGTATTACATGTAAGAATTGTTTATTGACGATTTACAAAGTATTTCATAATTTTTTTTTTTATTCGTCACATCGTTTCAATAGTATTAAATTAAATTAACACTACGACCGCAATTAAATTTACTTAAATTTCGATGAAAACTTGTACAAAGCTGTATTGTACGCGCTCCGCATAACGCGATATAAAAATACGCATTCATATTTCGCTTTCCGAAGATCGAAGTTATGAGTAAAACTCCTCGAGCCGTCAAGCTCTTACAATTTTCCATAGGCAAGCTATAACGGGTATATATATATATGCATTACGTATCCGGTCATCCACTCCGCGACGCCTAGCATTCTTCGCTTCCTAAAACCTGGTAAAGATTTTAATCTCGAACGTCGCGCGTTAAAAACTCCAAGTGAAAGAGGAAGAGAAAGAGAGAAGGATAACGTCACCCTCCTCCTTGCACTTTCTTTTCTATGCTTGGCTTCGCATACACGAACGACCTTTTCGAAGGGTCGAGGAGAGAAAAAAAGGGGGCATACGCGTACACACGTATACGCTTACGTATATACACGGCATTCTTTCGCGTAACGCAAGGCGATCGGTCAGCCGCTGGCTCTTTCTCCCATCTCTCTTTCTCGTCCATTCTCTTTTTTTTTCCTCCACAGGATCCCCAAAAACGCTGCACCTTTCGATCCGGCGACCCCCTTGTCCATCCATCTATCGTTTTTGTATACACGCGCGCGCGCGTAGATGTGTGTGTGTGTGTATGTGTGTAGCGAGAGCGAACGTCCAGCGAAAGGTCAAGGGGTTGCGGCCAGCTGCTGCCGATGAACGCTTTTGCAATCTGCAGCCCTTGATGTTGCGTCAAGGGAAGGGACGCCACGGCGACTCGAGAGAAGAGGAACAAAGAGGGTGTCTCTCATATGTGGAACTCTTGCGTGCCACTGGCTGCTTTTGATGTTGGAAAACTAACGATTCGATCGTAAAAATAAAGCGATAAAATTTTAGATATTTTTATAGAAAAATAAGATTTTCTTTTTATTTTACGAAAGAATAAACGCTCCGTGTATTTGTAAAAATTAGCTATATAAATATGAATAAAAAAACAAAAAAAAAAAAAAAAAAAAAATAAATAAACAGTCGATTAAAAAAATATCATTTATAAAATTACACCCCATATTTTCCATAATTAAAACACACGCGTCGATTTCGCCGGCAAATCACCTCGCGTCTATATAACCCATCCAATCTCTGGAAAATCTCCTTTGTCGACGCATCATCCGATAAAAGGGCGCGTATCGCTTTTCAATCTTCTCGACGATCCACGTCTCGAACCTTTTTTTTTCCTCTTTCTTATCCTGTCCTCGACTTCGGCATCTATGGATAAAAAAGGGATGAAAAACGAACACGGTTACGTATAATTATATCGTCGAAGCAGACATGCGCGGTGTAGATTTGTGGACGAAGCACGTGCAGGGACAAAAATGTCGTGCGTGTGTTATGGTTGTACGTTAGTAGCTCAGGTATGTATGTACATACATGAGAGAAGTAAAAGGCCGATGGTATCGGAAGGATTAGATAATTGAGATGGAAAGGACTGACTTGAAGGGAGTAAATTTTTGAGTGTATTTGTTGAGTTTACGTTTTCATTTAAAATTTGATTCGATGAAAGGATTATGATTCTTTGGTAAAATAAGATGCATTAGAAATTCATGTTCTCAACAGTAATGGTATTTTTTAGTACAATATTTTTATTAAATTCCAAACTCATGGATAAAATTTAATTGCATTATAAAGGCCAATAAATTTGAAATTAAATTACAGCTTTTAAATAAATTTAATTTACATTTTCAGTAAATTTCGTAAGTTTAGTTGAACAAACAATTAACTAAATAGCGGAAAAATAAGTAAATTAATTTCAGCAATTAATAAAAAAATTATTTGCTATACAGCCCAACATAAATCAATCTTTATAAAACAACCCAACTATAAAACATCTAAATTTTTCTTCAATTTTGACCGCAAATGTTTACTAAACAAACCTGTACGCGCAATGGCAAACGACTCTTAAACGCTTATTTTTTTCCCTTTCCGTACGTCCCTCGTAATAATCCGATGAAAAAAAAGTCAACGAGACGATGAAATTGAAAAAGGTAAAAAAAAAAAAAAAAGGAACGACAGAGCCGCGGTCGGGAATTTTAGGCGGGACGTAAAAAGGGGTTGACAAAATTATCCATAGGGGTTGACACGCGCGCGTTTTAGTCAAAAAAAAGCTCTCTCTCTCTCTCTCTCTATCTCTATCTCTATTTGGAGTTAAAATCCAAAGACGAATTAATTTCCGTCGTGTATAAACCTCGCGCAGGTAACTTCCTCGCGCGCGCATTTGGGCTATAAAAAATAAAAGAAAAACATCGAGGAAAGAAAGAAATAAAGGCGACAGGTCGAAAAAAGGCACGTAATAGTCATAAATGAAGAGAAAGAAGTGGAAAGAAAAAAAAAAATACACAAGAAAACCTCAAGCGCACGCGCTCAGGTAGCCGAATTTTCTTCGAAAGGGTGCGCGTTATATTCGAACATAAAAAAAATAAAAAAAAAAAAAAAAAAAAAAAAACGAGCGAAAGAGAGAGGAAGGGAGAGAGGAAGGGGGGGGGGGGGGAGAGAGAGAGAGAGAGAGAGGAGGATAGCGAGTGAGAAAGGATCGTAAAGTACCTGTAGGCGCCACGGAAAGATATTTTACGATATGCTGTATATATACACATATGCACCGAAGCTGTTTCACGAAATAATAATGGGCGGACACGAAAGGAGAGAGGAAAAAAGGGGTGTGGGATATGTACGTGTTTGTCGTATGTATTAGAGAAAAAAAAATGGGGAAAAAAGGGGGCTGAACGAGTTGATAAACGTACCTTCTATATGTGTGTGCTTGGACGATTATGACACAATGTTACGCATTTCGTGTTTATTATTTCAAGTACCGGTACGAAGGATTTTGTCTAATGGCTGTTATTTAGCCCGTTTGAGAATGCGACGAAACTTTTAATCCTTCTTTATTTTTCGCTCTTATGTATTTATTTATTTATTTATTTAATTTTTTTTCTTTTTTTTTTTTTTTTTTTTCATCATATATTTATCGTATGGTCTAGAGGAAGTTGTTAAAATGCAGTTTACTCAATACGGACGTAGATTTGCGTGATGCGTGATACGAAAGTTTTTAGAAATTTGTAAAAAAAAAAAAAAAATAGTTTCTACTATTTTAGCTATACATAACTAAATAATATTGTAAGAGAAACGTAAATTTGCGTAAATGCAACGATTAACGAAATACCCTTTTAAATTTAAAAATCTGCATAAACCATTAATACGCGAACAACGATTTAAATGCAAAATTTCGTTTTATAAATTATTTACGCAAAACTTTAAAATAAATGTTGTTCCGTCACACAAGTGCCTATAAAGAAAGAAAAAAAAAAGACTAATTTAACCTGTCAAAAGTTCTCACGATAGCTCGCGATCGAAAACTTTTCACCCCAACCATTTAAAACTCATCCCTTAAATTTTTAACCAACCTCAATAATTAATACCTCAAACAAAGAGAAAAAGAAGAAAACTCATTTTTATTCGGTGGAGCTTGGTTAAAAAAGAAAAAAAAAAAAAAAAAAAAGAAAAGAAAAAAAAAAAAAATTACGGCTTTAACCGCACGCATACACAACGCATACCACCGACGAGATCCGCGAATCATAAGAAAACAAACTATACGCTTACGCAACTTATCGGCCCCTGTCGGCTTATATGCCCAACGCAAATGAAGCATTTATTACGAGTAAAACGAATCAGAAAGAGAGAAAGAGAGAGAGAGAGAACCCATAATAAACCCTTTGGTTTTCTTCTGGCGTGTATTTAACCTTCGATCGCGATCGGCGGAGAAATAACCGATGATAATGAAAAAAGTGAACGAGAGAGAGAGAGAGAGAAAGAGAGAGAGAGAGAGAGAGAGAGAGAGGGAGAAAGAAGAAAGGAAAAAAAACCGATGAGAGTAAAGTACGCGAGAACGGTAGAACAACAACCCTCCTTAACATTAAGTGGGCGGTAAATTATCGTTACGTTCGGTACGTTCATCCCGACATTTGCGTAACGTTACGGATCAATGCCATCGCTCCCATGAATAATCTCTCTCGCGTCCATCGCGGCCTTGTATATGTATATGTATGTATATTATATATATGTGTGTGTGTGTGCGCGCGCGTGTGTGTGGTGTGTGTGTGTGTGTGTGTGTGTGTGTGTGTGTGTGTGTGTGTGTGTGTGTGTGTGCGTGTGTGTGCGTGTGTGTGTGTGTGTGTGTGTGTGTGTGTGTGTGTGTGTGTGTGTGTGTGTGTGTGTGTGTGTACGTATTGAATAAACGATCGACGCGTATAAAGGAACGAGTAAAGACTGGTATTGTTGTCGCCGCATTTGTGAGGGGGTAAACGCGTATCGATTTTATTAATTAATCGAGGGATGGAATTGCGAGTTGTGAGAAGTGTTGTGTGTATATACATGCGCAATCGTGAGAGTTCGAACTATTGTTTTTCTAATTGTGGTTAGCTGAATAAATTATGCTTTTTTATTATTAATATATTCTATATATGTATAATTGTATATAAGTTTAATTCGCTGTGTGTGCTTTTACATTAATTTTTTCTTTTATTTTTCTTATTTTTTTTTTTTTTTACAAATTAAAATTAACGTTTTAAAGTTCCATTAAAGAAGTTATTTTATAATCGCTTCATTATCAGTTAAAGAAAAAAATCAATGATTCAAAAATATGCGTTTTATTAAAAACGTTCAACAAAAAAAAATTATTGTGAAAATTTCCGTATTATTAAACTTAAATCATCCAAAACTCACATTCCAGCGTGGAAAAAAACAAATCGACCGAAAAAAAAAAAGAAAGAAGTCAGTGCAAGCAATCGACCCACAATCTTAAATCGCGATAAAGGTAAAAGGGTGCACTTAAATCGAATTAGGTATAGATAATAGACGGTCGGGTCATATACACATACACACGCATATGTATCAGAAGAGGGCTCGAGTAAAAAAACCGAGCGTGTAAACGGGTATAGTATACGCGTAAAAGCCTACGCGTATTTTCGAAACCGTATACCCGCACATATACCTAAAGCACGCGTACGTTTGTAGTAGTTTTCGAAAGCAAAAAAGGGGAAAAAGGGTTTCGAGACCGAGCCGTTTTTCCCATATAAATACGTGTGTATATCGCAGGTCAAAAATTCACCTGTAAAAAGGGTCCGACGAAACAAACGAAACCTTTCGTCGTGCTCCTGCGTTTAACCCTATCTCACTCTCTCTTTATCCACAGGCACCTGCAGTGTGTGTTTAGACGAGCGCATTGTCGACAACGAGAAAGAGACGAGAGAAAAGGAGAAAGAAAAAAAAAATTGGGAAAAATCGTGCGTACAGGTAGCACAATGTAGAGAGAGAGAGAGAGAGATAGAGACTCAGGTATACGGTAACCCTTTTCGCCATGGCGACATGATTTTTCATTACTATGGGGAAGGGGATACGGTTGAAAGGATTCGAAAGTGTGTTAGGGTTAAGATCGACGGAGGATTTTCGGGATTGGAATGCGGGAAAAAAATTAGGGTATGTCAAGTTGATGTTTCGCTCGATTTTTTTTTCTCTTACTTTTTTTTTATGTCCGGGGTTTTTTTTTTTTTTTTTTTTTTTTTTGTTTGTTTTTTGGTGGGGTCTTAAATTCGAGATTATAGAGACCTTTTAACCCTTCTCGGTATCGTTTAAAATACTTATTTTTAGCGGTGAAAAGTGGATTTTTAAAAACGTCGTTTTCTTTTTCTTGAGTCACCGCGCGAGTAAGTTCTTTGATTCGTATTATTTCTTATCAACTTACATAAGTTAACATTATTATAGGTTTTATTGTTCAAGTCACTATATATTTGTGCACGACATTTTATATAACATTCATTATTTTCATTATCATTATTTTTCAATACTTCCCAATAGTTAAGTATTTGTTAAATCGCATAAAATTTTAAAAATATTAAAAAACTCGTTATTCTTTCGTTAAAATATAAATGTGCATCATTAATAATCAGAGGATTTACCAATCCTCGGGAACCATAAGACATGAAATATTTCCACATCACCGAATAATTTCGTTAAATAAAACGAAAGGTCATCCGCAAATTAGGCTAAAGAGTTACGGATCGACAGTACGCGAGCGAACGAGATTTTACCGAATAAAAGGAGCAATTCGTATGGGTCGCCAGTTTTTTTTCCGAAGGAAAGGTAAAGTTTCTCGGAAATGCCGCGTCTGACACGCTTTACATTTTCAGTTATTTCAAAGGATTTGCGTCGTCGAGGTGGTCCTCGAGGATTGATCTCGTGCTCGTACATACTTGATGATCCTTTCCAGAATCGAATTTCGGTCGAATGCGTTTAGGTTTTAGGAAAGGGATTTATCGGGTAGTTTAAATTTTTCATGCAGAATTAAATCGTTGATTTTCATTAAATTGATATTTTTTTATATTTACAATAAACTTAAAAATTAAGATAGTTTATTTTTTTTTATACATAAATATTTAAATGAATAAATATATTATCCGTAATATAATGTGATTTTTTAAAATATACGGTGCGATAAATTAGATTACATCGAGGAACAAAAGACTGACGAATAAAGAAAAACCTCGCGCGGATTGTGACTTTGAAGTTAGCGCGCTTCTTCAACGAGATTAAAGCGGCTGCACACGGAAAAAAAAACTCCTCGGAAAAGACGAGAATTTTTTGTCACTCCTGTGGCTTTGTGCGAACTTCGAAGAGCTTACGCGCTTTTTTTACATTGTTTTTTTACGTATACTTTTGTCATAAAATTCTCTGTTTTAGGGCACCTCAATGTTTTCTTTTTTTTTTTTTTTTCATAAGGATTGTATCAAGAAAAAGTAAAATCGTGAACTAAATTTGTTCATAATTGAATTTTTATTTAAATATGTAAAAAGGAATTAAATTTTATAATAAAATATGTATTTACCTCATAATCTTTATAAATTTATAAAACGTATATTATGCAATGCATACTTTATTTTGTATATTCAACAATACATGAAAACGAACGTAAGCGATCGGTTATCAAAACGCGCGCATTCGAATAAACTCGTGCAACGGTCATTAACCGAAAACCGTGAACATTTACAACAACCGTTCCGTTCCGGAAAAACCTTTCTAACCCTAAATATATGTGAATATATATAATCACATATCGGTCACCTTCGTCACGTTAAATTAAAATATATAGCTCGGTCCCGTATAATTAAGCTAGACGAGTTTAAAAACTGTGTCGCAGTTAAAATCGAAAGGCTTCGCGTGTACGCTTAAGGCTTTGGTCAATTGTCCGCGATGTTTAATGCAAGTATATGCGTGTTTGTGTATTGAATACACGACCTTCGGCTAATTACACCGCCCGGCAAAAATAATAAGGCCGAACGCCAGCGCTACCCTCAATGGAAAGCGAGAGCGTCGTAGTAGAGTTATCTAGCCGTGACGAGAAAATTGTTCGGGTGACAGGACGAGGAAGCTATTTTCTAACCGTAATTATCGCGAAAATGACTTTTCTAAGCGACTGCTGTTGCTTATTATTATGTTATTATGGTTTAATAGCTGATTCTATGTGTTCTAATACACTTACTAATATCTATACGCGTATTTTTAGTATTTCAGCAATCAATTTTTGACAAATATTAATATTTAATCAATTAAAATTATTATTATGAAATTCATTAAAAATATATTATTTATAGAGTAACACATTTAATTGATCAACAAAAAGTTTTATTAAAAAAAAAAAAAATTTTTTAACTATATACACACGATACTATTTGCAAAGAACAATTTTCCTTTTAGTTCGCAGGTACATAAAATATTTAATAACTCATTAAAAACTATGATCAAAGCAAATGCTAAAAGAAGAAACTTACAAAAGAAGCAGTAGCAAATAGTTATCGCAATAGTTTTCTTACAATGGAACATAATTCAGCACAACGATATTTCATCGACTATTCCGACAAAGCTTTTTCCGATCGCATATTGCAAAAAAGTAAAATACAGCAGATACGCGTGAAGGTAAAAATAATATAAACCACAAGTCTACTCCAACGTAATGAATCTTTGAGAGCCAATGTACAAAAGAGCCGTCGAAAAATGCATGAAATTACGAGTGTAATACAATACCTCGCGGAAAACAACGATTAATAAACATTTTAAAATCCACCGCCGCCGTCTTCGCGCGACTTGCATAACGCACCGAGGAAAAAAGAAGAAATGCACGATCATTCACACGCGGTAAAAGAGAGAGAGAGAGAGAGAGAGAGAGAGAGAGAGAGAGAGAGAGAGTGAAAACATGTATATAATATATACGCATCGGTATCCTTCTGGTGTTGCCGCGCGATCTCCCGCTGTTCCGCGCCGGAGGCTTTGCAACATCATCCTCCTCATTCGGTATAAGGTCGAACGAGTAAAGTTTCATTTTACTTTCCCATCTCTCTTTTTCTCTTTCGAAAAAAAAAGGCGCGAGCAAGGTGGTGTTAGCCAATTTTACGCCGGCGTTACGCGCCAAAGAGAGATAGGACGCGCGTTGGTCGGGCACTTCTTAGAAACGCAAAAGGGACGTACACATCTCCCGCGTTATGATTAATCGTTCGCGTTGCGTTTCTCCGCGTTGGAAATTAGGTGCGAAATGCGTCGAGGTTCTTAAGCTCTATACCGCTCGATCTAACGACTTAACGGATGCTGAGAGAGAGAGAGAGAGAGAGAGAGAGAGCGAGAGAGAAGAGTAGGTGGAGGAAGTCAGAGAGAGGTTATACGGATACCAGTTAGAAACGAGTAGTTTCGAGGTGCGAATGGTTGAGGTTTGAATTATTGAACTTTGGGCCGTAGGAGGAAGAGTTTCGCTCTTAATTTTGTGATAAATGTTTGTTGCCGGGATGCGATGTAAGTGTCGGCAAGATTAGTTGAAAGTACATAAGCGTATATATTATATTATCTCTGCGGTTTTTGTTTGCGGCAAAGTATGTATACGATTCGGCCTTTTCTTTTTTGTTCTAAAGAAAATGCTTGATTCTAGAAATCTTTTAATGTAGTAATATATTAACAATATTTTAACAAGAAAAAAAATAAGCCAAAACTCAAACGCGCGCGTATTTATATTACCGTATGACAATGAGAAAAAATGCAGAAGCATTTCGAATCTCTCCGAATTAAAAGATCACGGTATATCCGCAAACGCTTACACACGCGTATACAGCGATGCTTTGGACGCGCGGCAATGGCCATCGTATGGTCGACGAATCCGCCCCGATGCGTACAAAGCAATGCACGCACACGTTAAAGCGTCGCTCGCCTCGTTGCATATACATGTATATATACACATATATGTATGTACTTTATACACAGCATTGCGTGAGCCTGCGAGGGGTTATGTATATCGATCACACTCGGTCGTGCAGGGGTGGCTCCGTGAACTATCGCCCCACGGCCAGCAGCTCATTGGTCAGTTGCAGCTCACACGCACTAACTGTGTCTTTATTCGCGCGCGCGTGTGTGTGTGTGTGTGTGTGTATGTGTGTGTGTATACGTATCACCTATCAATCCCCTCCTCGAAATAACAGAGAAAATAGAAGAGAGAGAGAGAGAGAGAGAGAGAGAGTGAGAGAAACTCGGATCGCGATACGCGCGTAGGGTAAAAAAGCGAATGATGCACGAGCTATCGTTTCGTATGTGAATGAGGATAGGGAGGGGGGAGAAAAGAAAAGAAAACGAAGAGAATTTTATTTCTTTTGTATATGTATATTAACTGCAGAAGAAGGAAAGATTGGAAAAATTTTGAAAAAACACAGTAGATAATGAGCGTATGCACGTATAGGTACGATTACCGAATAACGAAAATGATGAGAAAGAATCGAGTTTATGTCAAAATTGCGTGGCTAGCGAGAAAATCCAAGTTTTCTTTTGATGAAATAATTCAACGGGTCGGTGATTTATCGATCGAATCGATATGAAGCTCCGTTTCATTTCGCTTCTCGCGCATAGCAATTATGATTTGATTGCGCAGCTTCTGCTCGTTTGGAATTATTTAACGATGTAATGAAGCTGTGAAATCCAATGTAACAACGTTGAATAAAGAGTAAATCTTTTTATTATATAGTATTAGTTAATAAAGTTTATTTTTTTTATGAATTATAAATCTTCTATTTTCCACAAATCGTAATCGAATAAATATTTTTTCATTTCATTTCCAAATTTTCATAAAAGTTGAACGACGTAAACAAATTTATTAAATGAAATTTTCATACGCTCCTAAATAATAAACAAATCGATAACCTTCGAATATGCCACAAATACAGGTAGGAAATTTCCTTCGTATTGAAGTAATAACGAATAGTTCATTTTTAACGAGCGTACACACTCAACCCGCGCGAACGAAAATAAAGATAGGAGAATCGAGGATTCGTGTGATAAAGATTATATGTGAAAGTAGAAGAGAGAAAGAAAAGTTCACGTGTATGATCAAGGAGATGACGAAGAAAAGGAGAAGAGAGGAGAGACAGAAAGACAGAGAGAGAGTAAGGTCAACGTATAACCTGACGGACCAAGGCTACCACCAGGAAAAATCCAACAAGGGAGAGGAAGGAAGAGAAAGAGAGAGAGAGAGAAAAGCGTCTTTCCTCTGAGATATAACCTGGGAAATTTACCTCGTTTTCCAAAATTATCTTTTTATAGATGGAGAAGAGTAAATTATCCTGTAGGTTACATCGTACACGAATATATAAGTAAGACGCAGAATCGAGGGCTGTAATACATATATCGCGCTCATTGTTGCAAACGCTTGATGAGCAAAAGGTCCGAGGTCTTTATTTCCTTTGTCTCCGCGGCGCGATTGACGCGCTCTGTTGTATGTTTACGGCAAGATGGCACTGTCGTGATTCTTTTATGTATCAAGAATGGGCGAAAAAGAGAGAGAGAGAGAGAGAGAGAGAGAGAAAGAAAGAAAGATGGGGAAAGAATGAGTGTAGCTGGTTTTTCGTGAGTCGAGATATCCGATACTCGATGACTTTAACGTTGTATCCAGAAATATTTTTTCCGTTCCTTTTTTCTATTCTTCTTTGTGATTAATTCTTTTTTTTTACTTTCTAAATTATTATTTTGTCAGACGAATATTAAATAATCAAAAAATTATGATCATTGAATAATAATAATTAAAAAAATATTATCATTCATTTTTTGATTTTTTTTTTTTTTTTTTTTTTTTTTTTTTTTACAGTTGTCGTTAATTTTGTCTTTCGATAGAGTTGTATCATAGAATTAATAATTTTTTATAGTTGTTCAAAACTTTAATAATTCATGTGAAAATTCAGAACGTAACGTATAACTCAAAGTTATAATTACGTTTCTAAGCGAAAACAGAACAAAAAAGAAGACCAAAAAGTTAACTTACAAACGCAAATTGAACTATCTACGAAACAACGACGGTAGAGAAAATCAACGCGCATTTATTTCGCGGTACGTAAAAAACAAAGAAAATTCGAGTTCACATGCTATAGTTGCAAATTTTGTCAAGTTGCGCACCGGTAAAGCTAGTTGGCAAAAGAAAATGTGATAGCTAGAAAGAAAGATAGATAAAGGGAGTATCAAACTTTTTCTCGAAGGGACGTTTCTGTCTCTCTTTCACCCTCTTTTTATACTTAATACTTTCTTCCAGGCGTGTGTATTTTCCACGTGTATGCGTGTATCACATCGCGTAAAATCCCTCGGCGTTATCTGCCTCCCGAGTTCCTACTTCCACGTTTAGCCACGAAAACTAAGACGCGTAAAACCATCGAAAGCAGTAAAAGGGTCTTTCGAATTTATAGAATATTTGATATTTATAACTTTTTCATCCAACGAAATCTTGCCTCGCGCCTTACGTTACATAATGTACACGCGCGCGTTTATTTCTGAATTTTGAAAAGCGCGCTTAACCATAAATATTAGCGCGAGTACATGGACCAAGCGATAAACTCGAGGCTATACTATCGGCCAATCGGTCTAAAAGTTACGCGCACGAGCGACGTATTCGTCCTTTCTTTTCGAGAAGAAAGAAAGAAAAAAAAATCTTCAAAGGAGGTCGTCAGAAAGTATACCTCGCGATAAAACTTTCCTCTCTCTCCCTCTCCCTCTTTCGTCGCTAAGAGTCAGCACGAGGACGGAGATGGATTTTTGGAGGGGCCGAGAACGCGTGCGAGGGTGCGTCCCGGGCAAAAAATAAGTAGAGGGGTAAGGAAAGTGAAGCCTAAATACTTCGATATAAAAACAACCAAGAATAAGAGAGAGAGAGAGACGAGACGGAGGAAAAGATAGAGAGATAGGAAGAGATCGTTTCGGAGTGCATTATATTCCCCAGGCAACAACTCGGGAAAGACGGATGCCGAGCATACGGAGGCTGAAGGACTTTTCTTCTTTTTTTCGCGCGAGTTTAACCACTCGGGAGACGCATGGCACGTGTGCCACCGATACTCCAACCTACATATATATATATATATATATATATATATATATATATATATATATATGTATGTATGTGTATATACTCCAGCGACATTGGCACACTGTGTAGAATTTCTCGTTATATGTATGTCTTATATATAGTATATTGCGCTACAGTTTGGATACTTTCCTTCGCTTTCTAGTTTTTTCCTCCGTTCCGTAAAATATGAGGCGCACAGCGATGGACACTCGGTTTTTTGTTGCGCGATTTCTTCCTGACAAAATCAGCAGAGAGGAAGAAAGCTGCAACCTTTTCTAATTTTCTTTATTTCTTTTTCTTTTGCGTTGCTGGTCTATTTAATTATGTCTTTTATCTTTCTAATTGAGCCGAAGAATCATGTTTTATTTGTCGGTTTAAGAGTTGCTTTTTTTTCTGATAAAATTCAGCAAATGCGATCGACTTACTTAATTGATAGATAGAATTTTAACAGATGATTATATATTTGATACCATTAATATAGCGTTCTTTTTAACAAATAATAATGTTAATAGTAAGAAAGACAACATTAAAGCACAGTGAATAAATTTTTGCAGAATAATTTATTTTTATCTCAAATACAAATATTAAAAATATATTTTATAAGCAGCGAATATATTTAGATTTGTATAAAAAATGTTTAAAAAATAGAATAAAATACAACGGTATTTTTTTTTAAATCAGTTTTTAAATTAGTTCATGCAAGTTTAACAATTCGCAAAAATTTAAGAAATTTAGCATAGTAACAAAGATTAAAGTAATTCAGTATAGTACATTTAAGATTTCCTGTTAAAAATTTAACATCTCGAATTCATCGAGCGGAGAATATTAATGCGCGAGGCAAAAAGTGTATACATATACAAAAGCATCTCCAACGTTTTCCTGCGCGGCTACTGATAAACGAGCAACGAGAATTCAACGGGCATCGTTTACTGCCTTTCTTCTTTCCCTATGGCCTATGCTACCGACGAAATTAAAAAAGATAATTGGCAATAATTCCTCGAAGAAAGGGCCAAAGTTAAGCGGGAGGGTATAAAAAGGAGAAACGCGCTTGTCTCTCCCTTATAATTCGCGTTTATATAAAAAAAAACAAAAAAAACAAAAAAAAAAAAAAAAAAAAACAAAAAGAAAAATACAAAGAAAGAAGAGGTAATCGCAATGCGACGTAGTCTTATCTCTCTTGGCCGGCGAAAAATAAGAAAGAAAAAAGTAAGAAATCGTTAATCAGCGGGGAATTCTGGAATTTTAAATGGCCCGCGTACACACACATACACACACACACATCAAGGAGAGAGATTCTTTCTTTAACGCCCGTAGCGTCCTTGCGCGACGCGAGAGGAATTTCTACTCCCAACCCCACCGACTTTCTTTTTCAAAAGGGAAGGATAAAAATGTATGAGGGCAGGTATAAGGTAAAAAGTAAAAAAGTTAACGCGTTTTAAGAGAAATTACGCGTAGAAGAAAAGAGGGTTGGAAGTTTAAAGGACGAAGGCGATCGCGAGAAATTTTCTTCGTGTTTTGGCGGAAGAAAATTCTTGCCTCTTTGCTTCCTTCTATTTCGTACTCGAAGAAAATTTCTTTTCCGTCTTCGTTAAGAAAATTCGAGGCTTAGGTATATATATATATATATAAAGAGTGTATCTACATAGGAATTCTATATATCCGTTAATTTAGAACGATACTATCAATGATATCGAAAAGCATTATATAAAAAATATTATGTATAAAAAGCAGTAATTTAAAATTAATATCCGATTTAATACGCTCGGTACATCCTTAAAGCCAATTTTTCACCCTCTCGTTGAAATCCAAACGCGCAAAAATCCGCTTGCGCGCGCCAAGCGCAGAAACTCGCCTCCTCGACACCAAGACAATACTCCTCTCCTCCTACTTCATCTTTTCTGCGCTTCCCTCGGACACACAAAAAAGTCACCCGAGGACAAAAGCCGAGCTGTCCTCTATACTTTCGAGACAAAGAATTCGCGCATCTTGCAAAAATATGCTATATATATATATATATATATACACACATAGCTCTTTCTCTCTTTTTCTCTCACCTTCGAGCTCTCTTTTGTTAAGCGTGTGGTGGGACGTGATTCTCTCCCTCTCACGTTTTCTTTTTCATTTTTTTTTTTTTTTTTTTTTTTTTTTTCTACTATTCCCGACGGTGGTCGGTGGTTTCGCACGACGACGATTTATCATGCAAATTACCAGTGGCTGGTCAGGATATTTGCGAGCGCGCGAGAGAGCTTACTCGGCTCGCGCGATGCCACGAGGAGAAATGCGTTCAACGACTAAGCTGGGATTTATTAACCGTTGGAAGGGATTTTACTTTGCGTTCGTCGTATCTTTTTTTTTTATTCTTTCCCTTTCGTTTAATTTTTGGGTAAGGAGCACGACGTAAGGAATTAGACGGAGAGTGTCGGGAGAGACGTTATTGAAGTTGTATACACATATTGTTAAAAAAATAATTTGATAGGGATATTGCGGGTAAATTCTTTGCGTGAAAAGTTTAGTGTTTAAAAAAAAAAAAAAAAAAAAAAAAAAAAAAAAAAAAAAGAATATGTAGATTAGTTTATTCAAAGTAATTTTTAATAAACCAATGATTGATCGATTGAATCATGTAATACTAATAACTATTACTTAAAACCTATTCCTTGATTAAAATATAACATGTCTTAATGTATTATTGTTATTAAATATGAATCTATAAAAAATATTACAGTAATAATTAATGTAAAAATAATAATAAATTTATAAACGCAAATTCATTAATTTCCAAAGCTACTAATCAAGGGGTAGCTTTCATCCTGCTCTTCAAAACCATAATTTCACGGGTAGCAATTTGCCAGCGGAGAAAGAAAAAAAAAGGATATTATTTTTTTACTTGACGCACGCTTAATTCGCAATGTTTTCCTCTGCCTTGTTCAATCTCCGTAATTAAAAAGGCAATAAAAACGTAATTACCAAGCTCGCGACGCAAACGATTACGCGGTCGTTCGAGCGAACGAAGTAAACTCGCTTTCCTGTTTTAATTTCTTTCTTTTTTTTTTTTTTTCAATAACAGAAATATTCATTTTCCGTTGATTAATTTATACGGCGTCGATTTCGCCTCTGTTTTCCTCATTAGCGCACTCCCTGTCTCCTCGAAAATCTGCAAGTCTAATCTAATTAAAGCGGATTTTGCGTGCGCCTTCGACCTATACTCTTTTGTTAACTTCTTTACTTCGTGGTAAAGTATAAAATCGGCCTTAGAATAGCTTTCGTGAATCCTTAGCGTCTTCTTTGCGTTCTTCGTTCTTTTTTTTTTTTTTTTTTTTTATAGTATTCATCGACCCACGAATTATACAATCCTCTTTTCTTCCTTTCTTTCTTTATTTTTTTTTTTGTTATCGTAAGTATTTTAATGTTTTTTCCTCATAATCTATTGACTTTTGTTACTGTAGCATTGTAGTATACGAAATTGAAGTCTCGAGTGCCTCCAATTGGTCTTGCTTTGTTTAATTATGCGCGACTGATATGAAGACGATCTTTTTTTTTGTTATTATGAATGAGATAAAATTAATGTGTGCAGATAAAGAAAAATACAATAATCGTTAATTGTGGGTTATATGACTTATTCAAATTTATTTAAAAAATGATTGTATACATTAATAACAAATTATTAAACAAATTATTCATTTAAAGAATTATGACTGATAATAGAGAAGTAAAAAATTTTTTTTTTTACACAGCGTATAACAATTTTGGTTATCAAGATGTTACAATTTCATGGAAATATTTTATATTAATATTTAAATAAAATATTAAGTTATGAATGAAATTGTCTTATTAATACAAATAAAAATGAAATTTATAATTATACACTAATGAACCAATACATGTGCACAGCTGATCGTACATTTAGCAACAAATGAAAGCTCTTTCTCATAATTATCTCGTAAATTAAAAATCCATAATATACTATAGTATTATTACGTATACGAACGTCTCTTTTCTTGGCGAATAAAAATTTCATAAATGCGCTCACACATATACGTATATATATTTTGCATATTTAATTAACGAAACTAGTATCCAAGTAATTACCGTCTAATATTGCTATAGCTGGACTGCAGCATTAATTTCCCATGCAAGTTAATACATAGACGAACGTCGCAAGCTTATTTAATATGTACATTTTGCTTTGAGATATGCCTCTATTGTCTTTGTTCGCGCAAACGTTCGACTCGAGGTCCTTTGTCATAATTCGAAATGAAAAATTATCGTCTCGCATTTTCTTTCTCTAAGCTTTCTCTCCTGCTCGTTAAATCTTTCGCACAGATTAAAATCAGTGCATAACTTTTAACGTGGAGCGGTGCCAGCATCCAATTTTATGAAAAAAAAAAAAAAAAAAAAAAGAAAAATCCATTTGCTCTCATCGACCTTCATTACCCTAAAGCTTGAGAGCCAACTCGCATATACTCTCTTATACTTTCGATCGATTACTTTCCTTCATTATTTTTCTTCAACGGGTGAAATGAATGAGCTTTGCTTTCTCTCTCTCTCTCTCTCTCTCTCTCTCTCTCTCTCTCTCTCTTTCGTTTTTCCCTTCTTCTTTGTTGAATGTTGAGAAACTTATGATTTTAATGAGGATTTGAAGAAAATAAGTAGGTACTATTTTTATTCATCAAAAGAAATTTAAAAAATTTTTTCATTTTTTTTTTTTTTCTTTTAATTATTGTCATTAAAATGTAAAAATAAATCTTATTTACATACAGCTTGATTATAAATTAAAATTATAATGAATAAATATTGTATTTATTTAAACCTTATATTAAATATCATGAAACCATATTAATCAGGGAATTAGTACGCAAATTACGTCTTCGTTTTACAGTTGTCTGCTTCATTGAAATGAATTTCATTACCGACCAATTACTCCCTTTCCTTGCAATCGTACAATCCGTAACGTTCGTAATCAAATAAAAATACTTCGTACCGCAGCCTCCGTTTAACGCACGTTTCTTCGCGTACTTATGCCCCGAAAAATGGAAATAAAAAAGAAAAAAAAAAAAAATAAATTAACGCACAGTAGTGTGGGTAGTAAAACGCGAAAGTACAAAATTAAATTTTTCACAGTGTCTTACCAAACACTCTCCCCTTAATTATACGCGATTCAAAGTTCACTTTTCCATTTTCAAACGAACGCCCACTCCTACTTTCGCTTGCGATAAAAAAAGAGAGAGAGAGAGAGAGAGAGAGAGAGTAGTAAAAAAAAAAAAGGAACGAAGTATGGGGGTAGCTCTTAAAAGCCTGCTTCTACTTTTACTTCTCCTCTTTCTCTCTCTTCTTCCTTTCTTTTTTTTTTTCTTTTTTTTTTGAAAGGATTTCCCGCAAATTTCTCCTCCATCTGCGTCGAAACTTTTATCCTTCGCCCTTGCTAGCGCGAGCGCGCTCGAGCTCGCACACAACCATAGAAAATGAGAGAATCGAGAAAGAAGAATCGAGCCAGTGGCAACGGCGTCGCTGCCGGAATTAATTATTTAGGGGACAGAAATGGCGCTCTCTCTCTCTCTCTCTCTTTCTTTTTCTTCGCGATTTTCGTATAAAAGAGAAAAGCTTTCTCCATTCTCTTTCGCGTCCACTCTGTCTCTCTCTTTCTCTCTCTTTCTCCTCTATACCTTCGTTCACTTTTCGCAAACTCGCTCTAACCCGAGGGCGATGATATAATTATGGTCGGTGGGCGAAACGAGGCGAAGAAGAGAAAAAGAAGGTAAAAAGAGTGAGAGAGAGAGAGAGAGAGAGAGAGAGAGAGAGTAAGAGAGTAAGAGAGAGGGTAAAAGTATAAGGGGCTTCAAGTATTCATGTTTTCATTACGGACGAAGCTGGGCCGCTTGGTTTCTATAGATATCGCGGCGCTCTTCTAGTTTATATGTATAGTCCGACTCTGCCGCGCTATGAAGATGTTTTTTTTTTGTCTCTTAGTTCTTTTTCACCTTTCGTACTTGGAACGTAAAAAGTTTCATTTTTTGGTTGTTCTCTTATATTTTTTTTTTATTTTTCAAACAAGTTCACCGCTTTTTATACCACTTTCTACTTTTTTTTTTTAACCTTATACGTGCATTTTATACTTTGTTTCAAATTTTTTTTACAGGTTTACTTATATATATATATATATATTTCTTCACATTTTATCATGAATCATTTAGACAAAAGGATGTTGGAGCTTTTTTTTTTTTTAATTAAAGTGAACGGTTCATTTAAGAATACCATATTTTCTTTTAAAACGTCGTAAAATAATAGATCTCTTTTGCAAAACTTGAAATTTACAAAATATAATTTATTACCAAGTTGATGAAAAACTAATTTTTTATTTCAACTAATGCATTAAATTAATTTTAGCGGATAAAAAATTTCTCAAGGTTAAATATGTTTTCAAGAAATAAAAAATTACATTCTCTTTTTCTAATTCATTTATTGCCAATTGAAAAATAAAATAAAAATGATACGTCTATAAACAATAAATAATTATCCATTTGCAAGTTAGATACTCACCTAGAAACGAAAACAATAGCTCGCCTCCACCCACATTCTAACCAGCCCCCGAGAAAACTTTCAAAAACGAATAATTGTAACGAGTCCGCAGCGTGAAGGAGAGAAAAAAGAAAACTCATCTCGCGCCGAAAAATAAATCAAAAGGTTCGCAGCCCCATAACGTTCCATTGTTCCATTCGAAAGAGGCGCAAAAGCGCATTCAAAAAGCCACGCACCGCGTTACACTCTTCGTCCGCACGCGAGCTGCGTCTAACACGAAAGGAGCAAAGAAGAAGAAAAAGAAGGAGAAAAAGAAGAAGATGAAGAACAAGGAGAGAAAATATTCAAAGAAATCCAAGAAGGCGCCGCGCGCTTACGTGATTAATGGCGCCGGGAAAGATGAACCTTGCGCGCCCTATTACCCGACGTAAAATTTTCCCGTACCTCGTCGCGGATTATTATTCGCCCTGCAGACGTAGAAAGGAAAAGCCTTTAAAGAGGTTATACACGTGGACGCACGTATAATCCTACGGAAAGCGAGCAACGCCGAATATAAATCGGCGAATGCGCTTCTGTATATACTCTCACTTTTTCTCTCACTCTCTCTCTCTCTCTCTCTCTCTCTCTCTCTCTCTTTCTCTCTCGGCGCCTTATTTGCTAATACTTTGGTAACGAGTTTACTTATTGTCTGTGTTGTACATAGTATACGTACAACGGAGAATTGTCGTCGCAAGGATTATAAAAAATTACGCGAAGAAGATTTCGAAAAGGATGCGCTTGAGAATTATGGGATGGGAAATTACCGAGTTATTTATTTTGAAAAACTTTTTCTACGAATTAGCAATTCCGATAAATAATTTTTTGTCCCATATGGTGAATAATTCTGGAAGAATAATTTTTCGTAACCAACTATATACAATGATATAGATAATTTTCAATTTTTTTAAAGTTTTAATTCATAATTATAAGTCAACGTAAAATATTATTATTAGCTTGTACAGTATATTAGCGTGATTTCATACGAAACAGGTATTAATGTCTTTATTTTCTTTTGCCGCACTTTTCCTGCCATATAATCTCGTTCCCCCTTTTTACCGATTACAGAAGGGTTGAGCTTAAAAAAGGATGGATACGCCCATAACGAGTGAAAAAAAAACTTAACTAAACTTAAAAAAAGTTCCCGCCTCTCTGAGTGAAATCGTTCGCTACACTCGTACTTTTTCGTTCGATTAAATTGCAAAGATTTGTAAATGTGTTCGAAATTAAATCGTTGCTTTGATTTTTCTTTTTTTTATTATAAACAGATGCCAAATTGCTGCATTTAGCTTCTTAAAATAACGTCAAAATATATTTAAATATTATACTATTATTATATAAAAATTTTAGCTAAAAGTGTTATGCAATTCTCATTTACTTAAAAAAAAAATTGTTTTTTTAACTTTTATTTAGTTTTTACAATTAATCTTACATTTTTTTTTTCAGTCAATAATTGTGCGAAAAAACACACACACATACACGCACAATGATTATTGTACGTATATGAAATAAACATAGAAAAAAGAAATTAAACTTCCATTTACAAACCTTTCCGAAGTTTCTCCGCCTTCTTATACTAAAAAAAACCTCATTTCCCCCAACCATTCCCATCAAACCTCCAACCCAAACGCTTTTTACGTCGCCGAAGAGCAAAAAAAAAAAGAGTTACCCGCACCCATCCAACTCACGAAGTATAAAAAAAGAGATACTTACGTACACAAAGCATCGTGTAACGAAGAGAAAGGGTTTCCCCTCTTGTCGTTCTCTCACTCACTCTCTCTCTCTCTCTCTCTCTCTCTCTCTCTCTCTCTCTCTCTCTCTCTCTCTCTCTCTCTCTCTCTCTCTCTCTCTCCGCCTCTGTGCGCTCGCAAGAGCTCAGCCTATCCGCAACGCTCGGTCGCTGCCCCCTCCCTTTCTCAGATACGCCGGTGTATTGCGCGCAATTACGCAGGTGCGCGGCGCTTCTCGCTCGTGGAAGGGTTAAGGCAAATGAGCGGCGCTTTCATTGGCCGACGTTCCCTCGCTCGATATTCGCGCTTCTACGATTCTTCTCCTCCCTTCTCTTCACTTTCTCTTTCTCTCTCTCTCTCTCTCTCTCTCTCTCTCTCTCTCTGTCTCTCTCTGTGTCTCTCTCTGTGTCTCTCTCTGTCTCTCTCTCTCTGTCTCGCGATCGTTTTACTAGTTGCAACGTACAAACGTGGCCATTTTGAAACTGACTCCTTTTGCACTGTTTTTATACACGTGCTGTGCACATGCCGTATACCTACGGCGATTAACGTGCTCGAATATATGGTTACTTAAACGGTGTACGTTATAATGATAAAAGTTTAAGTTTTCACTTTTCCGAGTATACGTATAATATCGATTTGAGACAACGGTTGGTTAAAAAAAGCCACTTTTATGTTTCTTTAAAGTTTCTCATCGCTCGTTTCTACTTATAGACACACATATACTGTTATGCGCGATAGAATGACTGCATACATATGTGCATAAGATCGATGATGTTTATGCGCCACTTGTGTTTATATGGACACTCTTGGTAAGAGTTTACGTGGATAACGTGGAAATGATTTGTAGGGTAGTTTGTCGGAAGTTTATTGTCTTTTTCTTTAATTTTTTTTTTTTTTTTCTCCGTAATTGTTTGCATTTAATTGATCCGATAAATCGTAAATGCGTTAAAGTATGAACGTTTTGCGTTGTTGTTTACTTCATTATATCGAGCAAAATATTTGTGTAAATAAAATTATTTACATTAACTTTTAGTAAAAAATTAAGTTCTACGTATTTTATTTTTAAATGTTTGAAATAATCTATAAACGCAAAGTTAAAAATAAATTATTATTTTACAAAGTTCGGCTGACAAGGAGATTATCGATCGATTCAAAAAATAATAAATACATCAAGCACGACTATGAACGTGTCCTCGGTAAAACTGTTCAATTTTCACACAATAAAACTAAACAAAAAAAAAAAAAAAAAAAAAAAAAAAAAAAATAAAGAAAGAAAGAAAGAAAGAAAGAAAGAAAGGAACGAACGAAAGATAGAAAACTTCCGAAAATTTTCCTCGAAAAGAGAGACATCGATAAATCCATCGTTAACGATCGAGTATAGCCGCATAAGAAGGGCTCCTTTTTCTCTATCTTTCTCGTTAATATCGTCATCCTTTTAAAAAAAAAGCGGTGAAAACCAAAGAAAATCTCGCTATCTAATGCAGAAGCACGCGCGCGTTCGCGTCGATTCATTGTCGCGGAACACGCATTTTTGCGCGCGCGCGCGCGCGTGTGTGTGCGTGTGCGGATAGACGAAACACCTGTGTCGCGTGTGCGTGTCGCGTGCAACGCGAGTCTATCGCTTTTTTGTGTTATTGCTTTGTGTGTATGTGTACGTGCGTGTGCGCGTGTACGTATGTGTTTTTTCTACATCGACACGCGTTGTTGTAGAGACACGCGCGCGAGAACGTCGGCTTTCGGTGAAATTCGAGTGTGTTAAGAATTCGTTGGTTCGATTATGAGGATGATTTATTCGGTGGTGAGTTTGAGTTTTCTTTTTTCTTTTCGTAAAGCTGATCGTTTATTCTCATGTTAAACGCCTTCTTTATCCGAGTATATGTCAAAGAGTATTTTAAGAGTGAATTAGAATGTTAGAGAATTTTTCAATTTTAAGTGTACGTGAAATAAATACAACTCATGCTTCGATTTTTTTTTTATGTTTCTCGGTAATTTTTCAAAGATGGACAATGAGATATTCTATTAATTTTTGTGGTATGCAAAATAAAGTTGCACAAGACGCATCGAAAATTTTATAACGTATACCATAAGAGTCTTAAAACAATCGATTTAAATAGTCCACGTAATTAACAATAAAAAAGAAAACATATTAAATGTTACTTTAGCGTAATCTTGAGTGCCTCGAGGAGTTGTCTTCGCTCTCCACGAAAACGTAGCGATAAAGAAAAAGAGTATACCAGAAGAATCAACGTATTTAAATACGTGTATTACTCTAAAAGGACGAAATCCACATGGCCTCCGCACATCTCGTCTTCAGTCTTGACTTTTCCAATAAAAATTTTTTTTTTCTTCGTCCGCCACTTTGTGCGCGTGTACGAGTGCATTTTTTTTTTGTTTCTTCGTCATTTTAAGTTAATTTTTCTTTGAGCAATCGATGTGTCGGCTTCTTCTTTTGAAGAATAAACACGGTGCATTTGGTCTTTGCTTTTATTCTTTAAGAAATTTTTGAATTTTCAAAAGGTTATGATATTCGGTTTGAAAATGATACTTCTAGTATTATTTATAAAAATTTGATAATAAATTAATTATTTGAGTACTAATTTTAATGATAAAGATACTTGATAATATTTATAAAGTAATTAATTCGTGACCCAAAAAAAACCATAATAAAATATCTTTAGAACAAACTAAAAGTCAAATGTTATTATAAAACCATCGTTAATTTGGTTATGTCGAAATTCAAGTTTAACTTCAATTAATTAACAGATACATTTTTGATGAATTTATCTATATCAACTTTGCAATCAATCATCTTCAAGGTCGTTCTTCCCCTTGCACACATTCGATGATCGGCAGCATCTTTGGAAAACAACGAAAGCAAGGGCATTCGTGTTAAAGGCACTCGTACACATGTGTTCCCTTGCCGTAAAAAGGAAAAAATCCAATAAGTAAAAAAGTAGAAAGAAGGAAGTTGCAGCCAAAAACGAAAGCAGAAGAAAAAGAAGAAGAAGTAGAAGAAGAAGAAAAAGAAGAAAAAGAAGAAAAAGAAGAAAAAGAAACATCCCGCGCGCTCCTTGATCCCAAATAAAGGAGATCTCTTTCTCTGCTTTACGAGTTAACCTACATATAAAACTTATACATTTACACCGCATACACGCGCATACATGCACATACACACAAATGGAAAATAAAAGAGAGAGAAAGAGATGGAGAGAGAGAGAGAGAGAGAGAGAGAGTCGAGCGAGCGCGTGCCTGGCAGACGCGGGCTCCGATAAAACGATTCGTTTTATAGGTACACACACGTATTAGTATGTACATTCAACGCGAAGCGGCACGAGCGCAGCCTCAAGCGCATATACCCACATGTGTGTATACATACGTGTGGCGGAGAGGGATGAGAAAGCACTCGCGTGTGTATATATATATATATATATATATATATATGTGTGTGTATAGAATAAGGAAGAATAGGAGGAGGAGGAGGAGGAGGAGGAGAGAAAACGAGACGTCGGCGGCGGCAGCCTGTTGCTGCCGATGGTCGCGTGGGTCCCGGGCGTGTGTGCTGCAGACGCTCTTCCTCTCCTATCCTTCACATTATATATGTATATATATATATATATATATATATATATATATGTGTGTGTATACATGCTCTTCTTTTATTCTTCTCCGTTATATAGAATTCCCCTCTATCTCTCTCTTGCTTGCTCGTTCTATCGCTTTTTTCTTCTTTCTTTCTATTCGGTAAAAAATGATGGAGGAGGAGGTGGAGGAGCGAGAGAGAAAGAGAGAGAGAGAGAGAGAGACGGTCTTGGATGATGACTACCGGAAAGCGAAGCAGGCGCGTGGCTATATTGTGCCTGGGGTATTGTGAAGTGGATGGTGGTTTATGGAGAGACAGAGAAAAAGCGAACGAGTTGGCTTCACGGTTTTACGTTCGTTTTTTCTTTCTTTCTTTCTTTCTTTCTTATTGGTGATTTTTTAACGGTTTATTTTATGGAAAGTTGATAGTTCATTGTACTTTTTTTTTTTATTTTATTATTTAAACATCGCCTGTACAATTGTATTTAAATTTATTATTGCATAAATTATTTCGGAATTTACAATAAACGATTAAAAAAATTAACAGTTGATAATATAATTTTAAATTTTAACTTTTAATGCTATTAATATCGAATTACTTATTTTACTTTTTAATTGATATAATTACCCACGCTTATTTTATCACAGATATTAAAATATGCTTTTTAAATGTCTATTCTGCTAGCGTCACTAATCATAAAACTATGAACCATTGTTGCAAAAGAATTAAAAATTCATCAAAACAATTAAATCCAACAATAAAAGCAGTACAATTGCGAAATATCGTTACGTCGTGTTAAAAAAAAAATAAATAAAAATCAATCGCGTCTCTTTCTCTGGCCTGTTACGACCGAATCCCGCGACGAAACAAAAAAAAATAAAAAAATAAAATAAAAAAAAAATAAATAAAAAGAAGAAGAAAAAAAGGGAAATGAAAGACAGAAACAATAATTTTCACGCGCGCGTAAAGCTTCATAAAGCAATCGTGTGTCTTGACACTATGGAAGAAAAGGGGAAACGAAAACTTAGACGCACGCTTATACATAGACGCGTAGGTGGACCGCCTAGCGAACAATCAAAGTTAACTCACGCGGATATCTGTACGTATTTCGCACGCGCGAAAACAAAAAGTGAGGATGAAGAATGAACGCCGTTGTCTCGTGTCTCTCTACCAGATATTCTTTTTCTCCCGTGCGGACACACCTCGAGTTTGTTCTCTAGACACCTTTTGCGCTGCTATTTCTCCTTCGCGTCTCTGACGTGATCTAGTCTAGAACTTTTTTTTTTTTTTTTGTTTTTTTTTTTTCTCCATAAAACGTTGACGCTGTCGCGAGTGGTTTATTTGAGAACTGTGTACGCTACACTTACACATTGTTGATTGATGTTTATTGCTTCGTAGATTAAATCAATGAAGTTTTTTTGTGTATTCGTTAGTAAGAGTCCGGTATCCCGTCGAATTTTATTCGTTCGATTTTTCTTTCTTTTTCCTTTTTTTTTTTGTATTCTTAAATTGTAAATTAC
The DNA here is from genome assembly GCA_949987625.1 of Chalcis sispes. Classification (NCBI taxonomy): domain Eukaryota; kingdom Metazoa; phylum Arthropoda; class Insecta; order Hymenoptera; family Chalcididae; genus Chalcis; species Chalcis sispes. The sequence goes on along the minus strand of OX465095.1, from coordinate 22,286,162 downwards.
CATTTAGATTTTCAACTAAACACAAATAAATCCTTTTATTGTTCAATATCGTTTTATAGCCGTTTGCTAAACAATATTATATTACCGAGTACATATAAAATTTAATTTTCTTAATATAATGGATTAAAATTAAGTAAAAAAAAAAAAAAAAAAATAAATAAATAAATAAAATATAACAAAATGATAAACAAAACCGACTTACACCTGACGTATAAATGGCGTCGTTCGTACTAACGAGAGCTTATATCTAAAAGAAAACGACTATCCTCGTTAACATTTATCTTTCCTCTCCTTTCTACTGCATCTCTCTCTCTCTCTCTCTCTTTCTCTCTTTCTCTCTTGCGTGCATTATCTATCTACCCGCTTAAACACATACACAGAGGCACACATCGTCTTAAATTACCTTTCTTTTCGTGTCTCTCGGAGTCTCGCATTTTTCTTCTTGCACACGTGGAGCGAGACGCGTTTAAAGTGTGCAGCTGCACGTCGCCTACGATTCATGTGTATATATGTACACAAACGTAAGAAGACGATAGGGTTCGCTTAACTTCTTGCAAATGTCGTTATAAGGTGTTTTAATGTTTGTGTATATATGTCTTTTGTAAGTCAAGCACCAAGAGAATCGTTAATGGACGGTGACGAAACTTTAGGCATCGAGTCGTTTGTCGCGAGGTTTTGTTAATCGAGGTGCAGATCTTGACCGATTGGTCTTAGAAAAGTATGAGACATTTTTTTAGATTTCAAAATTATTTTAAATTTTTATATTTTTAATACGCGTAATGTTTTATTAGGTTCATTCAATCGCTATCGCTATAAAATTAGTTCCGAAGACGTTTTTCTAACGCTTAGAAAAAAAATTCTTGCTTCTACATTTGTTCGATTATTGTTCTCAAACGAGCTACAGTAAAAAAAAAAAAAAAAAAAATAAAAAAATTAAAAAAAAAATATTAATCAACGAGCGAGAAACGGAGATCATCGCTTACGAAATAAATGATGTGACTCTAAATGCACGTCTCTCTCTCTCTCTCTATCTCTCTTTCGAACACAAAATTCTTTTGCATACACGCACCGATGCCCATTAAATCAAGGGCATACAAATACGTACAGACTCATGTACTCGTAAAGAAATCGATTCTCGGTCCATTTCCAAAGCTATCCATACATACAGACGTATTCTAAAGCATTTCGTCGAAATCTTCTCTAGCCTATAACAAGAGATGAAAAAAAGAAAAAAGAAAACGAATCAAATCGAGCGTGTCTCTTTCGCGCGTTTCTGACCTGCTCCTCTTGAATTTTCCACGAGAGAGGAACTCGAGAATGTCGCAAGTTTACCAAATGGTATATATATACATATACCGAAAAGGAAAAGCGTATACGTATATATGTATATGGGTGCAAATGGAGGCCTGAAAAATGGAAAAGTCACAAGCATGCATATGAGAGAGTTAAAAGGGGACACCTCTTTTTAAGTATCCGCTTGAATTATCGTAGAGTTATGGGTATAAAGAGAGAACCATACACAGGTTCTCGTTTTGTGTAAACTTTTTAAGATTTACGTGTAGGTGTATTTAGCGAACTACATTGTGTATATTCCTTAATTTAATATCTTATGAAAAAGTAACGTTTCTTTTTAAAAATTATTTTGCGAGTGATTTAGAAAGCTTTATTGCTCGATGATTAAAATGAATTGCGTTTAAATTTGCCGATGTTTGAGTTAGTTATAAAGTATATCTTAATATTATTAAATCAGCATTGTAATTTTTCTATCGGCTACTCATGGTGTTCGTCAACGTGTACTCATGTTAAAGAGTTAGTATACCTTGTCACAGAAGAAAAATAAATTGAAAACAAAAAGTAAAAAAACAAAACAAGAATGAAGGAAAAAACGTTCGATTGAATCTTCATACCTCAAAAAAAAAAAAAAAAAAAAAAAAAAAAAAAATCGTTGTGAATCGAAGAAAATAAAAATAAAAAGAAACAAAAAATCGAAACACAGCAGTCGACCGAATCGCATAAAGACGTTATACGCGTTCGGTCAGCGCGCACTCGATCGAAATAACTAAGCACCGGAGCTCGCTTAATCGGGGCGTCGCTGACTTTACAAGGTGTTATTAATCCCTCACCGTTTTATGTTCTCGCGATGCACGAGAAAAATAATAAAAGCCTCAACGCGAGAGTAAGTAAGAGTGAGAAAGAAGGGAGAAAGAGAGAGAAAGACAACACCTGTCTCGTATGCTAATGGCGCATAAATCCAACGCCGAGGCAAAGGAGAGGCCGGGACGAATTAAGGAACCTCTTACTTCTCTCTCTCTCTATCTCTCTCTCTATCTCTCTCTTTCGCTCTCTCTTTCGCTCTCTTTTTAAAGTTGTCAGGCATTTATATTTACTGCGCTCTACGCTCTATGCTCGCGCTTACCGTGTGGGCGAACGATAAAGGGTCTAAAAGCACGTAATTTTCGAAAGAGAGACGGAAAGATTAATAAAATCGAAAAAGAGTGAGAACTACGAGTTAAAAAGGGTGGAGCATACGAAAGCATGGTGAAAACGTTGAATTATTTATCAATTTTTCAATTCTATGAATACATATATGTACGTGTAGTTTATACGCGCAAGCAACGGTTGCTATGTTTGTTCATATATATATATATATATATATATATATATATTGGATTAGAACGGGAATGTTGCCGATGGTATGTTATCGATTTGATTAACGATAGATTTAACTAGGAATTGTCGTTACTGTTTATTTGAAAATGTAAAAATTATTTTCGAATCGTATTTATTTCAAGTTAAGCAATTATTATCTATTTTGTTTCAACATACACGAATTATCTTGAATCTTCATTGTATTTAAAGATTGTTTCACGTATGTCTATTAGTCAAAAATGATTCATAAGCCAAATAATCGGAATCTTAATTATTCCATGCATCGTTTTTATCGACAACGTTCAAACGATATCCGAACCAGCCATTTTAGATACGTTGGATCAATGTTGACAATTACGAATTTAAGCAACGGTTAACGACCTTATGTAAAGTAAGTGTGAGGCCTACGGGGCAAATTTTGAAACTCACGTTTCTTACTTACATCTAAATACTTAAAAGCGTTAAAACGTTTTAAAAACAAGTTATCGTTTGTTATTTTTTTAATGACTTTTAATTATCATTTTGATTAATGCTCAATAATCAATTTAAAAGTAATTTTAAAATTTTCAATACGCAACTAATTGATAATAAGTAAACGTAGTTGAAGTATAGATTTTTAATTTTTTTAATGAAAAAAAAATATTTTTATAATCTACGTTAAAAATTAATCAACCAAAATTCACAAAAAATCGATAAAATAATTCTTAACAAAAAAAATTGCCGTTTCATCATTAAGTCCGCACGCGCGCTTATCTTAAAAAGCAATAATCAATCCAAGCCGTAGTAAAAGTATTTTCCAAAAAAAAAAGAAATAAGAAATCACGTAAGATCGCGATTAAGCCACAACGTTGAGTACTAGTACATAAGTACGTACAAGGGACAGGATGATCGCGCTTTCGGTTGTTGCACGCGAGAATCCCGACTGTACGTGAATATTGCGCAGCTGCATTTTCACGGATCTCGCGTACATACGTGTATATAAATGTATACGGTAACACACAGCACACATAGACGTGCACGCGCGAGCGAATTAGTCCGGAACCCCTCTCCAGTTTCTACGTGCGCATGTGCGTTAAACGCATGTGTGCGTGCGAGAGCGCGCGTGCGGGAGAATATATCCCCTTTTTGGAAAAACGTTGGTCAAGCCACCCTAATTTCGCCTTCTCTCTCTCTCTCTCTCTCTCTCTCTCTCTCTCTCTCTCTCTCTGTCCTTCTCTTCTGAAAGAGAGAAACTGTGTAAGAGAAATGGCGTGTGTGTCTATGCATGTATGTACATTTATATATATATATATATTTAGAGAGAGAGAGAGAGAGAGAGAGAGAGAGAGAGAGAGCGAGCGTAAAGGTACGCGCTTATGGAGAAGTAACCGAGGAAACGTGAGAAATCGAGTAAAGGGGGCAAAAGAGAGTCGCAGGAGGGTCAGAAGAAAATGAGCGCGAATGAGAACGAAATACCGCGCGTTACTTACACGCATATGTACATATACTCTTTCTATACACGTATACTTATAGGTAACGCTCGAGCGATACTTTTAACAAGGAAAGGAGAGAATAAAGAATCCAGAAGATAAAGCAATGTGCGCGAGAAAAAGATAGGCTAGCTTTCGGATTATATATGGAAGCGGGAAAAAATATTTATGTGCATCCGTGTATTAGCAAGCGTGTGGTTAATGTTTATGAAGATACAGTACGGATGCAGGTAAATGTAGAGATGTAGAGTAAGTTTGCACGGCAGATTATGAGAAATTTTTACGAGGAACCGTTATTACGCGAGATTTAAGCGAGAGATAAATTTTATTGAGAGAATTCCTTCATTCTTCGAGTGTTTATTAGTTTGTGAATTATCGTAATGGCGTCTTACTTTTTTTTGGATTTTAGTCGACGTAATAAAGATCGAGTTGTACAATTGTGACATGATACGTGTTATTATTATTATACATTTAAAGAAATCAAAATTTTGTTTTTGAAAAAATTTATAATTATTTTTATCCGAACACAAGAATTTGAACTATCCATTGCAATAAAATGTCATATTGTTTAACCTTTTCTCGGTTTACTCAAATTCTAATTTATACTTGGAATTAAAGACTGATAAAAGAGAGATTCGAGGACAAACTTCACCTTCAGATTATCATCGAATGTGATCTTATCGAGCCCAAGAAAAACACAAGAAACAAAAAAAAAAAAAAAAAAAAAAAAATTCGTAAAAACTCGAAAGAATCCGACAAAAAAGAAAAGTAAGGAAAAAGAACTAGGGGAAACAAAAGAGGAGAGAAAGAGTGCAAAGAAAGGAAAAAAAAATACGGAAGTCGAAAAAACGACGAAGCTTAACGCGAAGCTCAAGGTCTAAAAGAAAAATGGAAACGAGAAAACTAGAGAAGGGAAATAGCTCAACCGGGGGTGGAGTAACGCAAAGAGAATAAGAGAGATGGAGAGAAAAAGCAACCCCCTCGGACACCCGCCTCGTATTACTCACTGGACTACCCTTCACCCATTCTCTCCACCCCCTTCCCTTTCTCTCTCTCTCTCTCTCTTTCTCTCTCTCTCTCTCACTCACTCTACATCTACGCGTTTTCCACGCAGCCCTGCCTCGATAAACGCGTACGCACATTTTGTCCGAAAATCCAAAAATCTAGGGGGAGCATAAGATAGGTGGGGTGAAGAAAGTCAGTAGGTAAAGGGGGTGGCGCCCGTAGGGAAGATACCAGTGCACACACACACACACACACACACATACGTGGCGCGAATTAACAAGGGAGGGATATAACGCGTCACGTTTTTCGCAATCTCGGGGATGTGCGTTACGTTACGGAGATGCGAGAGAATGGAGGAGAAGAATGGTGGAAGGGTGAAGAAGAATGCTCGTATGGTATCGGGCTATTGTTTTGGTTTTTCATTGTTAAAAGTTTTTTTGGGTGAATGTGAAAAAAGAAGTGCATTTACGTTTAAGGAATTGATTGATTGATTTATGTATAGATTCTAGAAGTAAAAAAAGCGAATTTTTACATAAGTTTATATTTTTGCAATAACTTGAAAGAGTCTATAAAAAAGGTATACTTTCTTCGTGCGCACTAAAATCTTCATCGCTGAAAAAAAAACAAAAGAGAGAGAGAGAGAGAGAGAGAGAGAGAGAGAGAGAGAGAGAGAGAAGAGTGAGAGAGAAAGATAGAGAGAGGCAGGAAGGGAGGGAGGGAGGGAAAAGAAGAAAAAGTAAGGACCAATATAACACAAGCCATCAAAAAGCGAACCTCCGCTTTTATCTTCCTGCGCGCGCGTTCTCTATTTCGATTTCCTAATCCTAATCCCAGGATCGAAGGGTCCGAGAAACACATCCAGCGTCCGGTAAAGATATATTCACGAGCGACCGTCACTTGCAAGAGACGGCGAAAACAGAAAGAAAAGAAAAAAAAATTGAAGAAAAAAAACGAGAAAGTAGTAGCAAAACAAACGAATTCGATATCTGGAAAAATGAAGTAAGCACCGCTCGCGACTATTTTCAAGGGACAGCGCGCGGGAATACGCGTACGCAAATGTTCTCGTACGAGAAGAAGGAAGGGGAGAAGGTAGACGATTTTAGAAAACGACCATTCAATTTATATCGATTCGATTGACAGCTCTTTGTTCGCACAGTGAATTTTCCTCGCGTTGAGTATGCGTGTCGTTCACCTTTCGGTTCCCTTATTCTTTTTTCTCGTTTTGCTTTATCCTTTGAAGTGGACTTTTGTCCCGCGTCCTTATTTTTCCTTTTTAATTTTAAGTAAAGCGAAATAAAAGCCGATTTGATTTTACTTTTTTATTTGATTTTACATTATTTACAACTTTTTACAATCTGTTTTAAATTTGTATAAGTAACGCTATTATATAAATTGTCTTTTATCGAATAACATTTAAAAACTGGCAATTCGTAGAACATTTTTATTATGTATATATATATATATATATATATATATATATATATATATATATATATATACTTATTTATTTATTTAAATAAATTATTATAATTATCAGACATTTTAATATAAATAAAACTTTTTAATACATCGAAATAAGTATTTTTAAATGCACGTCATTGCGTGATTTTTCAAACATTTTAAATAACGCTTCCGTCAATTCTAGTAAACAATCATATTTCATAAAAAAAATCATCGAAGCTATTGTTATTCCAAAAATAGAATTCTCCCAAATTATCACCTAGAAACTGCGTAAAAAGAGAAAAACGACGAGCTAATTTCGCTTCCAAGGAATTCACTTCGAGCGAGCGCGATTATCCCTTTGTCGAACTTTAAAAGAGAGAAAAAAAAAAAAAAAAAAAAAAAACGAACCAATTCGGTCGCGACGGGACATTCGAAAACTCTTCCCCAAAAAATCGTGCGCCAGATCGTTTGGCGCAAAAGGAAAAAAATAAAATAAAAATAAAATAGAACAACGTCGAAAAAGGGGTCCAAGGTCGCGATGTAAAAGAAAAATATCAAACGCGAAATAAGGTGAACGCAACGACGAAGTCGACGACTTTGTGTGTAATATATAACCGAGTCTTCTCGAAAAAAATGAGCGTTTAGCGTATCCTGACTGTATCCTTCTATACACGTATATAAACACACATAAAAGTATAGGATCTCGGCTAGACCAGCTGGTACGTCGCGCACGAAGAGAGAGAGAGAGAGAGAGAGAGAGAGAGAGAGAGAGAAAGAGAAAGAGAGGAGAAGGAGGATAGACAGAGAGAGAGAGAGAGAGAGAAAGAGAGACGTCGGCTTCTCTCTTCTCTCGAAAAATTCTATTCGCACACCACATGGCTCGAGCGCACACGAACGAATTAATGCAGAACGAAAAAGCAAGAGAGATGGACGTATATTCTTCTGTGAGGCCACCCTTCGAGCTACTTGGCTATTATTATTAGACGAGAGCCATTCCGTAGTACGAGTATATCGAGTCTCTCTCATTCTCTCCGATATAATTAGACGATTGGATAATAAGCCGTAACACATACGCGACGAACAAATTCTTATATATATATATATATATACCTACACCGTTACTTCTTCTCTTTTTCCCCTTTTGCACTCCTTCCCCCCCCCCTCCAGTCCCTCCCTCTTTTTTCGAAGGCGTTCGCTCGTACATACATACATACATACATACATACATACATACATATATACATACATATATACGTATATATACAATCGGCATTTTTGACTTCTTGCTACGATGTTGTTATTGTATATAGGCCGGTGTTGCTGTTGCCGCCGTCGCCGCCGCTACCTGCTTTTATTGCCCGCGTGTGCGCGCGCGCTTGGAGACCCTTTTTCAAGGACTTCTTTCGGAAGCGTTCACGTGTGCACTATGGATTTTTTCAAAGAGATAAAACGCGACCGATTGAAATTAACTCAGTACGGTATATGAATGAATATAATGATGATGAACGTTAGGGATGAATTATTTTTTATCTTTCCTGCTGATGTCTCCTAATTAGTCATTCGCGTTATGTAATCTTGTGATAAATTTTTTGAGTGGATGATAAGCAATTGGCGTGTTTGAAGAATGAATGGAAATTTTTGAATAATATTTACAAAATTTAATCAATTTTAACAGATGACTCTTCTTTTGACCATTTGAAATGTTTAATAATATTTTCTTTATTTACTTTCGCATCACCGTAGTTAATCCTTTTTCCAATATTTACTCAATTATAATTGTTCGCATTTTACAAAAGCTCGTATATATGAGTAATTGAGCAGTTAGTCGAACTTAAAAAATTCGATTGTTGCCTAAAAAACTATTTCCAAAATTTCGAAAAAGTTTAACGATCTTTAACAACAGCACGATAATCTTTTATCCTACGACTTGCGTCGATTAGTCAAGAACAACGTATAATAATTGAAATCTAATCTACATAGCATAGAATTCTTTGTTTATCGCTCGCATTAAGGATGCATCGCCTTTCTTATATACCAAACGCTTGTTGTCGTTGATACGAGGATAGAAAAAAGCGTAAATAGGACGAAAGAGCCACCGTTCGACGCGGCAGCGGCGGCGGCGGCGGCGGCAGCGACGTTTAAACGCACTGCGTAATCTAATCTGTGCACAATATATATATATATATATATATGTATTACTCCGAGCACATATCTATTATTATAAGAAACAAAGTAAAGTAAAACCAATCGGTAATGTGCTTTGTCAAATCGAGCGTCAATACGCGTTTATCTACAAAAACCTCGACGTTGTGGTCGCGTCTAAACCCTCCGATATATCTGCGCTCTCTTGCTCGCGAGTCCCTAATTACGATTTACGCTCGCGGGTACACAATAACAAGAAATAAAAGGCCCCCCGAGCTACTTTTCAAACTTTCAAAAACCGTGTATAAATATATACATATATACACGAGACGGAGAAAGAAAAAAGAGTACGTTGAACCGAGGAACCGACGATACGTGTGTTTAACCGCCCATTATCGATGTTTTCTCTCGTCTAAATGTGCGTTTCTGACTTTTCAGAAAAATAAGCAGAACGTAATTCATTGATTTGCCGCTTCTATTATTTCTTTGCTTTTAGTTAGTTTAGTTTCTTTTTTTTCTTGATTCGTCGATTGCTTAAACGTCGTTTGAAAGACGACGATTGAAAGGAGTCTTTGAGATGTTTAATCACGGGTTATAGATATGTATATATATATGTATATATATATATATATATACACATACATACATACATACGTACATACATACATACATACGTACGTACTCTTTGATTCTCCGAGACTCGATTTTTCGACACTTTTTAACGTTAATTTCATTGATGCAACCGTTTCGTTGCTCGTCTTCTTAAGAAATCGTCCCAATGCGCCGATTATATCGTTAATTAGAAATGAACTTTATTTAACATCGAATTTTTTTATGTTCGATGGCTTGAAAACTAGCTTAATATAAATATTTATTTATAAAAAATGTCAATATTTAATTATTTTTTGTAATTTTATAAAACGATTATTTTCGATTATAAAATCATAAAATAATCGATGAATTACTGATTTTTTATTATTTCGAAGAGAACGAAAAAGGGACGTTGATATGACTCTCTTTTTTTGTTCGATTTTCAAACGTATTTTTAAACAAGAGATAGATATATAAATACATTATACCAAATGAAAAAAAAGTCTATTCTCAAACGTTAAACGAAAAATCACCGATGCATCAAAGCACTTTAAAAACCGCTGAAAATTTCTCGTCATACGTCGCCACGACGAAAAATCCTATTTTACTTCAACGAATGTTTGAGAATGCAGTAAAAGCGATTATAAAAAAAAAGCCAACGAATTTTCAATGAATAAGCGAAACTAAGGAAAGAAAGAGAGAGAGAGAGAGAGAGAAGAAAAAAATTAAAAGAGACGCCGCGAAGGAGCAAAAACTCAGCTGTCAAGATATCACTCGAGCATTTCTCAGATTGATCTCGATCGCGATTTTTTTCGAATCGCCGTAATGCAATTTCAATTATTTCGAGCCACCGACGAGACATCGTACGGACGAGTGAGTGTATCGATTTAAACGGTCGGCGGAAAAAATTTACGGTGAAAAAAAATGACCAGTATCGTGTTATCTGCCATCGTCGTTACGTTTTTTTTTCTTCTTCCGTTAACTTTTTTTTTTTTTTTTTTTTTTCTTCGCAACTATACTTAACGGTCAAATATCGCTCGGAGAAATTTTCCTGCGCGTGTCCGCGCGTTCTCTTGAATTTTTTAACCGATACAAAAAAAAGAACCTTCCAACGGTCTAATTTTCATCCGATCAAGATATTGACTATTCGCACGGGCTATTGTGCTTTTTTTCCCGCGGAGTTGAAAGAACGTTTTTTTCTCGCCGATGTTTCATTTTAATACCAAGACGTTAAATGTATCGATATACATATAAATAAAAAATTTGTATGAAGCTTTGTTAGATTATATTTTTTTCTTCTTTTTTTTTTATATTGAAAGGAAATTTATCAATTATTAACTTTGGTTGGTATAAATTGTAAACATTTTACAAACGTAAACTAAAATTATATTTAATAATACAATTTTAAAATAATGCTGAAAATATGTTTATCTCAAAATGCAATCGATATTGCCTTATAAAAAAAATCTCTTATAAATAAAATATAACTAAATCCCGTTAATACCATTATCCGTGTCTTCTATACATATATTTCTAGAAAATTGGACAAAAAATTTAAATTTGTCAAACTCGAGCGTTTTAATCTTTACCTAATTATTTTAGAATTCGAAGAATTTTTTTTCCGCAGAATCTCGTATGTATATATATATATATATATATATATATATATATATATATATATATACACACACAAAAGCGTACATCTCGCGACTTAAGGATTACACTTAATTTGATCTCGTACAGTGACAAAAAACGCATCTTCTACTCTCTCGTCTAACCTATATATATATATATAATACTAAAACATAAAGTTTAGCTCTTAACTTTAGCTTTTCCATGATTTGACGCGGGCGCGTGTACCAAGGGAAATACTAGATCCGATATATTTATGTCTTGTCTTTGTCGCGCGGGCGGTGGAAAAGAGAACCGAAAGACGCTCGTAGTCTCATAGTTTTTTTTTTTTTTTTTTTAACCTCGTAGTCTTTTTCTTTATTCTCCGACAATTGTATTGTATCCATCTGTATGTGTGTGTGTGTGTGTGTGTATATACAAGTATATATTAGTGCACGCGTTGCGTCGTATTTTTTCGTGCGCGTTATCGTTATTTTCTCGTTTAATGCAATTTTATCGTCGCGCGCTGCGAGTTAAGTGGTTATGATGGGAAATATGCCTTCTTTTTTTTGTATGAGTGGATTACATTAATTTTTCTTTTTTCGTTGACACTACATTATTTAAATAAATAGACCACTATATGTTTATTTTTATTAAGTCCTAACAGTATGTGATTTACAAACCTATGAATTATCGAATATTGTATAATAGCATTATTTTGGAGAATAATAAAAGTTTACGAGAAAAAATACAATCAACTTAATTTTTTTGTTAAATTATCCTAAATAAGGTTTCGTTTAAATTTATTTGTAGAAATAACAACAGAATTTTAAAAATTATAATTTTTTTTTAAATATTTTTCTTTCCGAAAAATTTTAATTCACAATTTAAACAAATTGTTTATAATTAAAACGCTTAAAATTTATAAAAATTTACTTTTTAAATACTCACGTTAAGAAATAATTTATTTTACGTCGACTTGAAAGTACACAAACGAGTAATAAAATTTTAAAGAATTACTGCACAAATAAAACAGCCACTTGTTTTAAAAAGCCAACGAGGCTAACAATGTCGGAAAATTTTCGAAATTTGCTCAACAATGCGAAAGAAAAAGAGACTGCCCTTATTGGTAAATGAAAAAAAGAGCAAACGAATTGCGAAGCAACCTCGATTCCTCTCTCTTTCTCTCTTACGCACTCTCTCTCTCTCTCTCTCTCTCTCTCTCTCTCTCTCTCTTTCTCGCGTCGACAAAGTCAGCGATCGTTAAAACATTTTTCAAAATCCCATTTTCCGTTCTCTCGCAAAGATACGCGCATACGGACGTACGCGTCCCAATAGCCCAAGCTGTAGCAGCAACCTTAGCTCATAAAGAAAGCGCGCAAGTGCGACTTTTGACAATTTTCTACCTGATCATTTCTGTCATAAACGCGTAAAGGTCGCAGAGTCGATTCTTTCGACCATTGGGTTAAAAGCGAACCCGAAAAACGGTCCTCGCATTTTATTGACGCTCGGAAATGTTTGTGCGAAACTGGAGCACCGACGCGATTGTCGATTTTTCACGAAAATTTCGTGCACACGATTATTAATAATTTATATAAAACAAACGCGCGCGTATGAATAACGTTTAGCGCTTGAGGTTTCGATGGTTTTTTTTTCTTTTTTTTTTTTTCTTTCTTTTTTTTTTTTTAATAGAAAATGAACATCGAAAACGAACACAAGCGGTATACTTTAAAAGCTTGTGTTGAAGAAAAGTGGGTGGTTTTTACAATGCAAACACGTTCGTATCTATAAGGTATAATCAGGTCAGGTCATGAGAGAAAGAGAGAAGATGCGTCATTTTCAAGTCTATTTTAAAAGATAATTTTACGATAGTTAATAGTCCCACGGGCGGTATATTACAAGGCGAGGCGATTCGTAATGTGTAATAACAATATAATAATTGCAGCGTTGTTCATGCAGCTCGGAAAAGTTTTCCCCCCGAGTTTTTGCATTATAAAATCTGGCTGTACCGTAAGGGAGAGCCTCTACATGTGCGCGTGTGTGTATGTGTGAGTGTGTGTGTGTGTATCTAAGTGTCGAATGTGTATGCGTGTGTGTGTGTGCGCGCATGTGTGTGTGTGTGTGTGTGTGTGTGTGTGTGTGTGTGTGTGTGTGTGTGTGTGTGTGTGTGTGTGTGTGTGTGTGTGTGTGTGTTAGTGCGAGGTACATTATTGCAGAAGTCAATGAGCCTTAAATCAAATTTTGCTTTGCGCAAGTTGCATGGATTTTTCAGGTCGTGTCTTCGGTTTACTGTTTTCGTTCATTCTCTTTACCTTTGACGCCTGTATATTTTTGCATATTTTCAGATTTCTTTCGACGCGTTTAAGCGTATAATTGCAAAGCTTGCGTTAATTATTTCAATATTTTTTTCATTAATTATTTTATTCGTACACTAAGAGATATTCTATCGTAAAAATTACTATATTGGATAATATCTTGAAGACATACTTCAAAAATAATCAATTTTCTAATTTATGTAGAATTTTTTATTAGCTCTCCTGTAACATTTATAATTTGGCGTTTTAATTTTTACTATTTAATATGGGATAAATTAAAAAAATAAAATTTACTTATATGTTACTGCATTTAAATATTACTATAAATTAAAAAAAAATTTTTTTTATAATGTAGCATATTTTACTACATTTTCAGAAGTAAAATTTATGAATACACGTTTAGCTTTTAAAATTTAATAAAAAAAATAGTAAAAATTATAATTCACAAAATAATATACCGCAGCGCGCATACGTAGTATTAAAAATAGTAACAATTAAATCGAGGTTGAGTAATATTTCTACATTCACCGTAGCAAATTTTACTATTTTTTTTTGTAAATTCCACTGTTTAAAAAAATCATATCCTCGCTGTGCTATTGAATAATAGAAAAAAATCCTATTTTTATTGTAAAAATTGCTATAGAATTTCTCTCAGTGTAATTAATAAAAAAAATTCTCTTAATTATATTATATTTATGTGGATACATAATTTCTCTTTTAAAATATATAAAGGAATTATTGCATCCCAAAATAACAAATAATTCAATGCTAGTTACAATCGTTAAAATAGCAAATGAAATTAAAATAACATTAAATTAATGCGAAACGTTCAGGAAAAGTCGATGACATTAGCTCGTTTTCCAATTTAACGGATAAAGCTCGTTAACGAGATTCCACCGCTTCTTTTAATTTCCTTCGACTTTGGTAAAATACGGTAATTTAACATTAGAGTCTTGTTAAAACGCACGCGAAAAATGAGAGTTCAATCGAATAATAATCATCGTTGTCAAAAGGGCATGCTGTGAATTTCTTAAAGAATAAAATATAAACGAATGTAATGTGCTTGAATTAATATGCACGCGGATGCGGTATTAAAGCAGCGTGATTAAATTTTTCAATAATTCGCGCTTACGAATATCGAGTTTGACTTCGCTCGCAGTATCACACATACACACGCACACACACACATTGAACTAGCCAGTCGAACATTGCCGTAAACCATAAACAATTTCCGGGAGACTCTAGAATACGTATACTATACAGAATATACATGTATTGTATAGGGCCCTGAAAATTAAGTTAACGGCTATTTAGGCATATAAACAAGCAGCTATTTATTCCTCTCGTCAATTTAACCCTTAAAGAAAGAATGGCTGGAGAAGGAAAAAAGAGAGGGAGAGAGAGAGAGAGAGAGAGAGAGAGAGAGAACCGTGTCTTCTCTATACCTTACGAAAGTCACTCCCTCGATATTTTGAAAATTCCGAGGCAGCTTAACCTCCTTCATCTTTTACTCGTGTACATGTACTATATAAACGTATGTACATGTAGTATATAAACGTATATGCAAAACTACACGCGACTACCTTTCTTTCACTCCTGGGGCTTGTGCATATCATCGCATGGTGATCCACAGGAGTCGAAGTCGATGGTACGGACTCGTGCAAAGGATTATCGTAATCGCGCCGTCACGCAAAGCCGACTTTAAGAACAAAACGAGCGCGGCGTACGACGATCAGTATTTCCAACCTCTCACTCTCTTGACTTTCAACGACCCATCGAGAAGGTGCGTCCTTAACGTTTTGTTTATAATACAAGAGAGGGAGGAAGAAAGAGAGAGAGAGAGAGAGAGAGAGAGAGAGTGAAAATAAAGCCCTTGTTTATTGCCCCCGTCGGTCGTCATACGCACATATATACGTGTATTAACAATGGTATGAAAATCACGTAAGATGGGTGGACAGGATACATCAAAACATCGTTATTGCGTTATTTCTCAAGCCTATGGAAGTTTATTTTATTGTTCGTCTAAAGATTTGGATATTGTACGATGAAGATTTTGCACCTGTTTATATTTACCTTGAATGTAAATCGTGCACGTGCACGTGCACGAAAAATTTTTACTTCACATATTGACGTCATCCATTGTTCAGATGAAAATTGAAATTCAATTTTTTAATATTGATAACGAGCTTAGTATACACTTGGAATCGATTAATTACAAAAATGGTTATTTTATTTTATTGCAAAGTATCCGTTACGGTATTTATATCCAATTTGTAGGGATAAATATTTTTCGGTTTACAGTATTAAATTATTATTTATTACATATATATATATATATATA
>OX465095.1:22198096-22268096 GCA_949987625.1 Chalcis sispes | reverse complement strand
TTCGAACCGCAGCCGGCGCTTATTCATCCTTACATCGATTGCTTTCTTGCAATATTGAACGAAGCTTATAGCTTTTAATGCCCTCGGTTACTTGTCTCGTATAATACACGTCAGTGGACACGCAAAAAGAGAGAGAGAGAGAGGGTGAGAGAGAGTGAGAGAGAAAAAGAAAGGAGGAAGAAGAAAAAGAAAGTACGATTTTATTAACAAGATGAAGATAATAACGTGGAGTTGAAGTATTTAATGAGCGTGTAGCGGATCGGACACTTGCTTTTATTTTATTTCTTTTTTTATGGTATACACAGTGTACGGCATAAGATCGTGAAAAATTTATATATAGATTTTTACATTTTTTTTATTTTTGCGAGTTTAACGATTAGTTAGGCTTGATCGTGAACACGTAATGTTTAAACACCTTTGTGCGAATGAAATATTTGATAAGGGGTTGTTTTCGTTAAAATTTTAGGTCTGTTATCTTTAACAAATTAGTTTTCAACGAATATTCGTAAATTTGCATAACCTCATGAATAACGTTGATTGATTAACGGACAATTTTCGTAACTAAAATTACAGAGAATGCATTGGACTTTTTAAATAACATTTAAACATAACTGCAATAAAAAAACTACTTGTGACAGATGCCGATACCTTTTGGCGAACGCAATTTAGTTTTCTTCTGTGCAAAAGATAATAAAAAAGAAAAAATAAGAAATAAAAAAATAAGCAAAAAGATCAATCATCCACAATCGAAATTGTAAAAACATTTATCTTTGGCAATATGCATCTTTCTGTACCAGTCGATTCGTCAATTACATTAATTTTTCTTATTTCGTAGCAGTAATTAGTGTTATTGACAATCAATCAATTATCTCGCCCCTCTTATTCCTTCCTTGCCGTTGTAAAAATAACTCGCTCGCGAGCACGAAAAAGAAGAGATAGCCGAGTAACGCACGCGAAGAAAAAGAAGAAGAAGAAGTGAAAGAAGAAGCTGTACGCGGCGTGTCATTACACGAGACAACTTTATTACGAAATGTATAACGCGGTATCGGGATATTCATCGCTTGATATAATTGCGCTGTTATTACACTAGCGGGGAAGGGAGGGGGGAAATTATTGCCCGACGCGTATTAAAAAAAAAAAAAAAAAAAAAAAAGAACGAAGGAGGTAGTCTCCTTCCTGGTTTTTACCTGCACTTCGATCACTTCGATGCGAAAGAGATGGAGACATAAGATGCGAATTACCATATTCGTTGATCGAATTGATCGATTTAATCAACTGCGAAAAAAAATTTTTGCTTTCGCAAAAAAAGAGATAATTAAAATTTTGAGTGTAAAAATCGTTTTTCTCCTTTTTTTGATATTTATAAGAATGTATATATGTTTGAGCAATGAAAACGACCAGATATTAATTATTTAAGGAATTAATGATTAAGTTCAACGAAACATTGCGTCTAGAACTTTGCACTCGGTTATAATAAACAATTTGTGGATCGATTTAGAATAAAAACTTTTTCACCGACAGACTATGTATTATGGTTTAATTATTGAAGCAATTGCAGAATAACAATTTCTAATAATTATTCGATTGATTTTTTGTTATTCTTAATAGTTGAAAGACTCTTTAAAAAATGTTCTACTTTTCTAATGAAGATAATAGATAAAGAATTAAAATCTTGTAAGACATGTATTTTCAAGGGTAAATAATAAATCGTTTTAGATTTTTACGTAAAACAAGGTATATAAAGAGCGTTTTCATGAATATTTTATACGTTTTATACAAAAACGTCATATCTCTGAGATAACTCAACTTCAAAAATGCTCGATATTTTCTAAAAAAAAAAAAAAAATCAAAAAAAAAAATCAAAAGGAGAGGATAAAAGTAAGGAAGAAAGATCGAAACACGCGATCACGTGTAGAAAGAAAGAAAGAGAGAGAGAGAGAGAGAGAGAGAGAGAGAGATCCCCGAGCAAGTTTTAACTCAGGAAAAACCATCAATCCGGTAGAGCAGCACTATCCACCCTCTCTATCCGTCTCTTTTCCTCGCTTACTCCCCACCACTCTATATTCGTTCTCTCGTTCTCTCTTTCTCTCTGGAGATATCGAAGCAAAAACGTGTGCAGTGGTCTTGGCACGACGAGGAGGAGGACGACGACGACGACGACTCGTCACCCCCACCCCCATCCTTTCTTTCCCCCTTTTTTTCCACTTACATCGTCCGTCTCTCTCGCGCTCACTCTCGCTCTCGTTGCAACTACCATAAAGCGTTGGCAGTAGTAGTAGCAGCAGCAGCCTATCCCTCCTCTCTTTCCCCGTGCACTTTCTCTCTCGACGCCGAGGAACAGAGAGAGAAAGAGAGAGGGACACTTCGAAGGGGGTTGCGTTATGCCGAGGGTTTCGCCCCCTTAACGTACACTCGTACAAGAGAGAGAGAAAGAGAGAGAGAGAGAGAGAGATAAAGCGTACGGCGCCCCTATAGACTCGAAAGACGAGGAATAAAGTAGGGAGGGGAAATAGCGGTAAAGTAGTGGGGATGTTGTTTGACTACAGTCGCGGCGAGGCACCGACTGTCAGTCAGTATTGGGTTAGGTCAGCCCGAAGTAACACACACGCATCGTTTTCGTCGTCGACAGCGTCGTCGTCGACATCGTCTTCGTCGTTCTCGTCGGACTCAAAGTCTAACAATCTCTTTAAAAACACGAGAACGAGAAAAGAACGAGTTACTTTTTTTTTTTCATTCCATCAACGATAAGTGAACAAAAAATTTTGTACACCGATCGAGTACGTCGACGTACTTTACGTTTTTTTTTTTTATCCTTGGTTTAATTATTTTTTGCCGGCACTTGCGTTGTTATTATTTACTTTCATCTTTCAACGCGTGTGTGTGTGTATGTTTTTGTGTGAGCGCGGCTTATGTTATTTTTTTTTTTTTTTTTAACAATTGATTAACCAGCATCAACGACAGCGAAAAAAGTTAACATCGTGAAGCACAATGAATATTTTGCTCGAAGGACTTTGATGCTGATTGTCGTGCGCAACATTTTGTTAAAGAAGATAAAAGTGCTGCTGCGTTAATTATTACCTATTGCTTTTACCTTAATTTTGTGGTATGGGCTTTTGATTAATCAAAAATCGCTCGCGCATTAGCGAATACGTTAATCTTCTTTCTCAACTACGCTACGCGAAGACAAACACGTACGAGTGTTTGAGTGATAAAGAGAGAAAGAGCCGCGGAATTTAATCAACTTGTCTGTGATCAAGGAAATGGATGGAGTGTCTCAGTGATAATCCGCAACAAGATCGTAAAATGGCACTTTCGTATATGCAGGAGGCGCAAATCACCGCAGGTAAATATTATTTATATTATTGTTATGTAAAGGATTACCGAGTAATAACATTCAACATGTTTGCGGAATGAAGTTTAAGTAAGCAAATAATAAGCAGGAATTTTTACTACTCATTGGATAACATGTGTGCGATTGTGTTGCTAAATGTAAACATTGATAATTTGTTTTAAATCAAATGTAATTTAAATTTAAATGAAAGATTTTTTAACTTTTATTACATTATATTTAAATTCAAACTTTTTAACAAATACTAACGATGACTAATTTAATTTATAACTATAATCTAATTGTTCTTTTTTTTCTTTTTTTTTTTTTTTTTTTGCAACAAAATTTTTAAAAACCTTGTCCTTGCAGTTAAGAATTCGAAAAATTTTAAATTACTCGTTCGTTATAAATCGACAAACGAAATCAAATGACTCGGTCAAACGATGTAACGCCGTAAAATTTACTTAATGATTATCTCGATGAGCGAGCTTGAAAAATAAAAAAACAATCGTCGATAAAGATAAAACCGAGATATTATTCAACCCTCCGAAAACGCTTTGACCGCTTTGCGATAAATGCGCGCATACCGCGTGACTAAGGACTTTTCTACAATGCGGTAATCGCAAGCAAAGTTAAAGAGTCGAATGTCAAATTAGTTTATCGGTACGTCTAATCATTTTAAAATTTTCAAAGTTGTGTACTTTTAGAATGCAAAGTACGCAATTAGTTTTGTAAAGCTCGGTCGAATTTTTGAATAATATTCACTCGTTAAAATTTCTTTTTTATCATATTTCGTTAATAACGTCTTTTTTACTATACATCTACAACGGCAGCTTTCAAAATCGTCAATAACTTGCGCGTGATATTAAAAAAATCGAGCTCCTTGCTGATAGATCGTTACAGTCTTTGTCGACAATGGGGAGAATGAAAAAAAAAAAAAAAAAAAATAGCGGTGGTAGTAGTAGTAGTAGTAATAGTGGTAGTAAGAGCGCTGAACTTTAATTACGAAAAAAAAAGAAGTAAAGAAGACAGCGACTCGAATGAAATGTATATATATAGGGGAGAAGAAAAGGAGAAAAAGCGGGAGCGCGTCGCGATTTTCTCCGGCGCTCACGCTATTCTCGCTCTTCTCTCTTCCGTCCTTTCTTCTCACCCCCTTTTTCTCTCTCTCTCTCTCTCTCTCTCTCTTTCTATCTCTCTCTCTCTATCTCTCTCCCTCTCACACTCGTTTCCTATCCAACTCGCTTATAAGAGAGAAAGCAAAAGAAGAAAAAAAAATCTCTTATCCGTCGGAGGAACGATTATCGATTTTCTCGCGCTTTATACGCGAAAGAAGGAAAAAGAAGAAACAAGAGTGCAGACGAGTCGTCGCATGGATGAGCCGAATGAGAGAAAGGGTCGTTTGGTCGATTTTTGCACCGAAAGTGTTCGTTATATATATATATATATGCAAACGCAGCGGTTAGATTACGTACGTGTACCTACAGCGAATAAACGCGATGCAAGTTTTACTTAAATCATGTGATTTTATTGTAAAAAGGTTTCAACGTGAGATGAACGTTACCGCGAGGATTAATTACATCGTTACTTAACAATAAGGGATTTTTTAAAATTCATAAACGTTTTGTGTAATAGAAATCAAGGCTCCATTAATTTAGAAATATTGTCATTCGCAAAAAAGCATACAGCGCATACCGTAAAGAAATTAACTAAAGGGGTTGCGCGTGTCGCGGAAAATTATCGAGAGAGAGAGAGAGAGAGAGCGCCGACGCTTCGTACAACGTCGACCAATTAGAGGACAGAGGGAGAGTCTCTCGACTAAGCCGATCGGGAGGCGGGTGTGTACGTTATATGCGCACGGTTCGCTGAGCCTCGCGCGCGTTGCCAAGATACCAAGCACGACGGATCTTTAGCTGTTTGCCGTAGATAAGGAAGGGTTGCTTCGTATTCGCTTTTATTTTTTCTTGCTCCTTTTTTTTTTCTTTATACTTGGCAATTTTTAACGGAATAACGGCAACTTTTATTGCATTTTTCAGTAACTTTGTCTTTTTTTCGTTATTTTTGTTAAAAATTATTTTTTACTCTGTATAAACACATGTTATGGAATGATGATGAATCACGATATTATTAATTAATTGGTCCTTTTAATCCGAGCGGTGTATTCTTTAAATCCTTTCCAATGTGTTTCATAAAGACGTTTCATTGCAACTACTAAAACCACAATATTAACTTGGTTAATCAAAACAAATAGTAAAACAAAAATCATTCGGAAGCGATCGCTTTAATCGAAAGTGCAAAATAAAATACAAGAAATGAGGGAAATAAAAGGATGGGACGATCAATACCATATAAGCACAATACACAAACCGTTAAAGTATCACCAAGTCGTTGATCTCGAAAGTCACGGAAGCGTCGATTCTATCTTTTTCTTTTCTCTCGCGTGGGCGATATATACGCGTATGTTTCTCCATATATATATATATATATATATATATATGTATTTACACCCGCGCGACACGTGAATGAAACCGGCGCGCGCGCGCGCCTGGTACATGTGAATGGAAGAGAGCCAAGGAGGAAAAGGAGGAGGACTCACGTGTAGCACAACTCGCGTACTTCTCTCTCTCTCTCTCTCTCTTTCTCTCTCTCTCTCTCTCTCTCTCCTCTCAACGGGCGCTACGAGAGGGAAAGTCAGAGGAGGAGGAGGAGAAAGAGAGAAGGAAACCGCTTTTTTCTTTTACTTTCTTTTTCGATTCGCGCCTTTTTCGTCGATATATTCGGTGTAGGTGTTTGTTTCACTTTCAGCCAGAGAAGAACTCGTTTCTTTTTTTTTTAGTTTTCATTGACGTTGTAAATTACGTATGATCTTAATGAACGTAAGATATTTCGAGAACTTTCGTTGATTTTTTGTTTGATAATATGTATTATTAATCTGTTTTTTATCGTAAGAAATTAAAAAATTCAATATTTAGTATTAAAAATGATGTCACACTTAAACTTCGCTCAAAGTAAAACGTTTCTAAAAAACAATAATCGAATATCTAGCAATTATCAAATAATCCATTTACTTTCAAGGACTTTTAGCCAGCCACGGGCTTAATATGAAACAGGAGGCAGCCGACAAGCACCATCACCATCGTCAACCAGCCTCGCCACCGTTGAACAACAACACCGCATCGTCGGCGGTGTCCCTCTTCTCGGGCATGGGTGCGGCGGCCGCGGCGGCGGCGGCGTCGCTCTCTATGCTCACGCCTCAGCAATTGCTCGCCTCGCACATGAGCCACGCGCTTCTCGCCGCCGGGATCCCCGTATCCCTAAACGCCACCCTTGCCGCCACGAGTCCCTCGCTCTACCGACACCACCAGACTCTCTTCGGCGGCTGGGCGCCTCCGTCCGCATCATCGCCGCCATCTCCGCTGCCCGGGCCCGTGTCCCCGGCCCTCAGCAGCAAGTCCGCCACCGGTAGCCAAAGTGGCGCTCCGCGTCGTACCCCAAACAACAACAACAACAATCACAACAACAACAACGTCGTCAGCAGCAGTAGCAGCACCGAGCGACTGGGCAAAAAGTCCCAGGCGGCGCTAAAGAAACGCGGACCCAAGACCAACGCCGGGAAAACCGACGCCGCGACGACGAACAAGCAGCTCTCGGCCGCGACGACGATCGAGGGTGCGCCGAGTCCCCCGAGCTCCATAAGCCCCGAGGCCGGCAAGGACGGAAGGGATAAAGTCTTCACCTGCGGCGTATGCTCGAGGTCCTTCGGGTACAAGCACGTCCTGCAGAACCACGAGAGGACTCACACTGGCGAGAAACCGTTCAAGTGCCCCGAGTGCCACAAGAGGTGAGTCTTTTTATTTTATTTCTCTCTTTTTTATTTTGATACTTCGATGTTTGTTTACGTACGAGTTCATTCATTAAGACGCGCGTATTATTTATATATTTATACCTGTTTAAACCTTTGTGTTATTGTGAGACTTTCTCCGTTCGTTTGAAAATTTATTATTTTCTATTATAAATGCTTTGACGAAGTGAATTGATCTCGCGCATAATTATGGCAATCTTTTGAAAGACAAAAAAGAAGCCGTCTAACAAACGTGTTCATTTATAATTTTCAGATTCACGCGGGATCACCACTTGAAAACGCACATGCGTCTCCACACGGGCGAAAAACCTTACCATTGCAGCCACTGCGATCGGCAATTCGTCCAGGTAGCGAATCTCCGCCGTCACCTCCGCGTCCACACGGGCGAGCGTCCTTACGCGTGCGAACTTTGCGCCGCCAAGTTCAGCGACTCGAACCAGCTAAAGGCCCACATGCTCATTCACAAGAACGAGAAGCCCTTCAAGTGCGAGCACTGCCAGATGCGCTTCCGACGCAGGCACCATCTCGTCCACCACAAGTGCGTCGCCGGTAACGGCCCCACCGCGACCATAGTGCCCGGCAGCCTCGTCACCGCCCAGCTCGGCACCGGCCGACCCTCCCACGTCGCCTCGCCCTCGATCGCCTGCAGCGACGATCTCGAGGACGACCTGGACATCGACGTCGACGTTGAGATGGAGGAGGACTCGCTACTCGCGCGTCACAAAACCGGCAAACCCGCGACTCTCCGTCGGAACAATTCCCTACCCGTGCGTCAGCTGCCCTCGCCCTCGGCCCTCGTCGGCGCCTCGCCCACGGCTCTGCCGCTCAACCTCTCCGGTATCTCCGTCGATCTGCCCGAGCAGACCGAGCCCGAGGATCTGTCCATGTCGGCTTCGCGGATGCGCGACCATCATCTGAACTCGTTTGGCCAGAAGCAACAGCAGCAGCAGCAGCTTTTGCAAAGGCCGCACTCGCATTCCCACAGCAGCGGCGGATGCTCGCCCATGAGTCACTCGCCCAGCAGCGAAATCGGCCACGAAGACGACGAGATAGACGAAGTCGAGGACCTCGACGTCGCCAGGGAGAGTCCGAGCAGTTTGTTCGCGCCCGATGCTCGACGCGTTAGGTGAAGCCGCACCGTCTAAATAATCATATGGAATTAGTGGCCAATTGTATAAATGCGTCGTACATACATACGCACGCAAACACACACACACACACACACACACACCTGTGAACCTGATGAGTTGAGTTGAATAAAGTTAAAAGAAGAAAAATGAGATATAGTATTATTATATTCATATATATAGTAATCAGGGCGAAAAATTGTACATATTATTCTAATCTTCCCTCTGGACTTAACAAACACACATTTCTCTCCGACGGATAAGGTGATGATTATTCGATACTCGCACATTCGTCGCTCCGTCTAAGATATCACGACCAAGAAACGACGAAGATATATTAAGCGATATCGAGTATTTGAATATATATATATATATATATATATATATATATATATACATGCGTGAGTAAAAAGAAGAGAAATATAAACACCGAGGGAATAAACTATCAATTACTTAGTTAGGTACATTCGTACACATGCGTGCGTAAGCGAACGAGAATGCGACGAGCGAAAGAGTGACTGATAAATATATGTGGAATATATAAAAAAAAAAAAAAATAAAAAAAAAAAAAAAAAAAATTAATAACACATTAATGATCAAAAACACATACATATACACGGATAAAGTGCAGATGAGAAATGAAACTACGATGAGCCAAAATATTCGATATTAGATTTTTGTATGTTGTTCCACAACGCAGAGATTTATAAACAGAAATAAAATTATATAGATATATATAGATAAATAATAGTTACTTGCGCGAAATCAAGAGGAGATTATTTCGTGAAATCTTTCTCGATCTATTAAGGAATGAAAAAAAATAATAATAATAAAAGATGAAAGCGATGAATAATTACTAAAAAGTAACAATTAAATAATATGATAATTGGAAATGAAAAATGAAAAAAAAAAAAAAAAAAAAAAAGATAAACATTTTGTGGAATAGTGTGAATGTTACTGGTATACAAGTTCCTCTGACAGTTAACGTAACGGGGAGAGTGATCACGTCGGTCTGCCCGTCCTCTGTCGCCCTCGCAACTCGCGTAATATTCAAATCGAATTATATATATATATATATATATATATATATGTGTGTGTGTTTTATACACAAATTATACATCCCAAAGACTCATTTTATTCACGTTATCGCGCTTGTTTACGCTTTTATTTAAAACCGTTCATAGAGCACGAGTAATTTTTCATTTTACGAATAAAAAGGTGCCGCGTATATTTTTTCCTTGTTTTCTTTTTTTTTTTTCTTTTATTTTTTTTCCTTTTACTCACGCCGAAGAGCGATAAATAAACCGTTGCTCGACGGTCGTTGCACCTTTTTTTGTCGTTGCTTTTTATTTTTATAAGATGAAAAATTATCTGCAATTATTTTTTACGGTTTACGGTTTGTTTGTAAGGATAAAAACAAAAAAAAATTGATGACAAACTTTAATAGCGTGAATTTGTGTGTCGATGTTTCAGAAAAAAAAAAAATAAATAAATAAATAAATAAATAACGATCTAGTTGATTCGCGTTGGCTGAAACGAGTATAGCGAATGAATGTCGCTATACGGGTTATTGGTTATCTATAAATATTATAAATATCAAAATTGTGTAAGCGCGTGAAACGATATGCAAGACAACAAAATTTTTAGTTAAATCGCTAGTTGATTGAATAGGAAATTAGTCGCACGTCGATCACCATTACGCGGTGAACGCGCGCTTTTAGTTACTATTATTATTATTATTATTATTATTATTATTATTATTATTATAAAATATTATTATTATTATTATTATTATTATATTATTTTTTCCCTCCATTCTTTAAAAAAAAAAAAAAAAAAGAATCTTATTAATAATAGTCGTTCAATGATTGTTTTTTATATTTATTTTTGTTATTATATTGTCATCGGTGTAATTGTCAAATTGTACAGAAAATCAAAATGAGAAAACGATAACGCAACGAGAACCCGATATTACGATGCAACAAATAACCGAGAGAAGACTCTTGTTAAATCGTAAATAATTTGAAAACAAAATACATGCTCGATGTTTTAAGAAATTTCATTACGTTTTTCTTTATTTTATTTTTATTTACCACTTATGATTTCCTTTATTTTTTCCATCCTTATATCATTTTATTATCATTTGTTTACTTTTTTTTTAACGATAAGTATAAACGTAAATAAAACGTTCTAAACTGCTTGAATCGTTCAATAAATGTTTCGTTGAAAAATTACCAAATATGGTAATTAACATGAAAATGCTGCAAAATTTATTTTCGAGTGTATACTCACTGTGTGCGTAATAAATTTTAAATGCAATAAAAATTTTGTAAATATTTTATACGTTTTGAAAGTATAGCGCGTTAAATGTTTATTGCAGTTGACTGACTTATAAGAAATAGTGAACTAAAAGCCAAACGGTTCGTTTAATTTTCTTTTAATAATAAAAAATCATAAAACTATCGTAATGTCACAAGTTACGCTACGCAATTTACATCCATTCGAAAATTTCATCGACGGTTAAAATCGTCGCTCTAGCATCTTTTCAACACATTGACGAGAAAACTTTCGATCGGCGCAAATTGGCAAAACCGTCGGAAAAAAAAAAAAAAAAAAAAAAAAAAAAAAAAAAAAAATTTAACTTTTTTCCCTTCCCATTTAAATACGGAAAAATATTCTTATTCTCATCCATTTGTTAATACGCAAAATATCTCCGCAGCAGGGACACGGATGTGGGCTTACTCGCGGACCAGTTTTCGTAAACGTTCTCAGCAGTCTCGGTATTTATAATGTACAATGGGGCCTCGGGGTCCCCGCTGATTTATAAACGGGGGCGTCGGCCAGAAATGCCATGCAAATTTTTCAAAGTCGAGGTCACAGGCCCCATTCCCTTGCAATTGTGTACGCGTGAGCTCGCGCAACCTTACCTTAACTCGACGAAGAAGGGAGGTTACAATAGGGGAAGCATACACTTCGGCCCTTGGACTCTCTTTTCATTCTTCTTCTTCTTCTTCTTCTTCTTCTTCTTCTTCTTCGTTGCCACCTTCGGCCACAAATTGCTCTCGTTTCGCTCTTCTACGGACTGGTACCTCTGTCTTTTATTTTACTTTTGCCTCCTCTGTCTCTTTTTCTCCCTCTCTCTCTCTCTCTCTCTCTTCTTTTGATTTTTCAACTTTTCTGCGACCAATTGCCTTGTACTTTTAAAACTGGCCTGAATTTCGACGATTTTCTTTCCACATTTGTAGCAACTCTGTTGATTCCATAAGGAAAAGATTGCTTTGGTTGACGCTTCGAAATTTTACGTTAATCATTTAATACTAGATCGTTTTAGAAATAGATCGTTCTAATGCAAATTCATCAATTGAAAAATATCTTTTGCACATCATCTTATAGAATTTTTTTTCTCTCTTCCAAAAAAAAAAAAAAAAAAAAAAATAAATACCAAACGCACTCTGCACGCATATGCCCTGTTAATAAAATAAATAGATCTAAAAAACACCGTTACTATCTCGAACTATCGTATCTCCCATCATCCAATATAATAGCGAAATATCCATTCGAATAATTAGACATTTCCATTTCTTTCCACCCGCAAGGCGCGAAGCATCTTTAGCGCGCAGAGATTTTGATCGTCCAAACGTGTAAGAATAGAAAAGCGACAGAAAAGAGAAAAGGAGAGAGAGAGAGAGAGAGAGAGAGAGAGAGAGAGAGAGAGCACCGAGTGAAAATCCGCACAATGGCTCAATACTCGAGCGCGCTCTCGTTTTCCTCCCTTTGTTACACTTTCTATTTTCCTAAGAGTTCGTTCGCTCTCGTTTTACGTATATGTTGCGCATCCCTTGCGTCTTCCTCTTTAGCTTTCTCTACCTCGATTTCTTTCTTAACCGGCATCGAAGGAAAATTTTACGATGCGTCTTTACGTAGCATCTGGTCAGTTTTCAGACGTTTGTTATTTTAAAAGTTTTCGATTATATATATTTTTTTTTCTTATTTCTTATTTGAAACGACGCAAATTTTCGATGATGATTATAATAATTTTTATGGAATTGACAAAATTGGAATATTACTGATTTGATGTAAATTATGAGATGTACAAGATTTGTTTAAAATTGATCTACATAATTAAAAATATTGTAATCGAATAACATTATTCACTGAGAAATAAAAAATGTTTCGCGTATCAAAATGAAGTCTCATAAATATTACGAAAAATTTTATCGAAAAAAAAAGTAGGTAAAAAAGCGTATTAAATACGCGTACTAGAAGGCATTTTCCTAAAACTCATGCTCAAAATATTTTTTTCCCCTATACGAAAAAAAAAAAAAAAAAGGAAAAAAAAAAAAAAAGAAAAAAGAATAAAAGAAACAAAAAGAAACTTCTCGTATATCTCTCCCATCGAGTTTTCGCTCGTTTTCCATCTTCAAGTTAGCTCGTTCATTCTGCAACATTCTTCGCTTTCCTAAACACGTACGCGCACGGATGTTCGTCGCGTTGCGTTTTCCTTCACGCACCATTGCTCACGATCAGGATCTCATTTTGAGTGAAACGCGCAAGAAAAAGAAAGACGAGGGAAACTCTCGGACGACGAATATTTAAAGAGACTTTTCCTTATACTCGAGAGGCTGAAGAATATAAAAAGAGAAAATAATAGGGGGGAGGGGAGAGGGGGAGAGAAGGAGTAAGAAGAGAGAGGGACGATGCGAGGTTTCGCCCGCGGGACGCTTCGTTTATTCCCTACGTACATATATACACGCATGTGTGTGTGTGTGTGTGTGTGTGTGTGTGTGTGTGTGTGTGTGTGTGTGTGTGTGTGTGCACGCGACTATCGAACGCAAAGAAGGAGGGAGAGAAAAAAAAGTGGAGATGCGCTTCTGTTTATCCTTCGAGCTATTGATCCTCAACACTCGGTCAGAACAAATTATATGGAAAAAGAGGATGAGAGAATGAGAGAGAGAGAGAGAGAGAGAGAGAGAGAAAGAGAGAATGAGAGATGCTTTATCTGTCTTTATCCTACTCGAATTGTCAGTATGTGTACGCGTGTTTGTATACATAAGCGCGCTGCACACGCATCGTCTTATTTTCAAAAATCTCTCGATCGTGCCGGCGTCTTTTGTTGCCGCGTCTGTTATAAGAACATGGAAGAATGCAACTGCTTTTTTCTTTTTCTTTTTTTTTTTTGTTACCCACTAAGATTTTTGGAAAAGCTCTCCATTAAAAAATCTTTAGTACTTGAAATAACACGAGCGAAGATCGTTTCTTGGGTAGGAGGATTGTGAAAATGGATGAATGCGAACGCGAGTATTTTTTTCTTTCTTTTTATTTTTGTTTTGATTCGAATAGTCTATGCCCACTCGTAGTTTTCATGTAAATAAAGTATGGTAATTAGTCGTTATTTAGTGATTATTTAGACTCCAGTGCTCTTACATTAAAGTAAATTAAATTATTCTAATTATGTAAATTAAAAATTATTTTCATAAAAATGTGCAATAATCATATTTTTAATTATTTAAAATAATATTTAATCGAAGCCTAAACTAATCATCAGCTACAAAAATTAATTACCGTTCGATAAAAAACAATCAAAAGTCATAAAAAGTTATTTGCATATCGCCAGCGCGCTTGCATAAACTTGCTAGCAAAATTATTACGCGAGTCGTGTGAAAAAATCAAAATGTAATTCGATCGTGGAATACAAGAAATAAAAAAAAAAAAAAAAAAAAAAAAAAACAATAACGAAAAAAGAATAACGTCGACAGAGGCCGCAGTATATTGGACATTGCGCTCTCACCCCGACAAAAAGGCAAGCCACTCCGACCAACCCGCTCATATAATGTACATAAGAAAGCACCCAAAAGAAAAAAAAAGAAAGAGAGAAAGAGAGAAAGAGAGAAAGAGAGAAAGAGAAAAAGACAGGTAGAAGCTGAGCAAATCTAGAAACGCGAAAAAAATAAATAAGGAATCTCGTCGATTTCTTTTGCTTCTTTCCTCACCCCCCCCCCCCCCCCCCCGCCCTCCTCTCTGAGTCTCTTTATTAATGGAAAAAAATGAAGCCGAAATCATCGAGTATACGATGTAACGCTACGTTTGATGAGAGAAAGAGAGAAAGAAGAGTGGGTATAGAATAGATTCGTAACGAGAGGAGCGTGGAGAAGGTGATTCCATGCAAAAAGTGCGAGATGACAATTTGCGTGTACAACTATTGCGTGCGCGCATAAAATTTCGCTTCTTTCATCGATCGCGAATTAATGCCAAGTGTCAAGGTCGGGTTACCGTAGATTTTTGCGAGCTTTCCAAGTTACGTACTGGCCTTGACTCTTTTTCTCTCTCTCTTTCACTCATAGCTCATACGAGAGATCAAAGTACGTTACCCTTGGACTCATTGTTACGTCGGGATGGACCCGAGCGCTGTAACCCACGCGCCTGGGAATCTATCCTTCCGAAATCTTTTGTTAAGAATTTTCGGTCTTTTTCTACTTTTTTGTTTTTTGTTTTTTTTGTTTTTTGTTTTTTTTTTGCGAATAAACGCGTACCCTCGCGTTCTCGTTTTATCGTCGCAAAAAAGAAATTGTTTCGTTAACAATTGTTTTATTTATTAGCTCTTGTATATGGTTTAGCAATGTGTATTTTAGCAATGCGTGACGTTAACAAATTTATTTGTTAAACATTTATCACGCTGTTTTTATAACTCTTTATAAAGTATATATCGGAAAAAAAAAAAAAAAAAAAAAAAAAAAAAAAAAAAAACAATAGCCAATAATGCCAAAGAATATTAAAAATATTTCCTTGTTTCTTTTTATCTCTCTTTCCCTCTCTCTTTCTCTTCGGAACTATTTCCCGCTTAATAAGCTAATAAAAGAAAACTAAAAAACGAGGAGGTATCGTTTAAAGGCTGCTTTTACCCGATTGATATTAGTTGATATTAGGTGCAAGATTAATATAATTAAACGTAACTCAACGGAAATTAACGTAAATAGATATACTGTACTAAAAAACAATAAAATCGGTTTAAGTTCCTGCCATTTTAAACGCAAATTGAAATATTTTTTAACTGTACGACTATGTATAAAGCGATTTATATTGTAAAACGCCTGCTAAGCTGAATTTTTTTGATGCGCTTTTACGACATGTTCACTATACATATACAAAATATAACAAAGAAATATTAATAAGATGATAATACTAATGAAACGTTTTTTCCTATACAATAATGAACACACGGATCCTATTGTCATTATTATCGTGTATGTATATATATATATATACATACACATATATATTTTTTAATAATAAGGAGAAATAATCTTTTCCCTTAAAGGATGCACTCGACTATTACCTATTATTTACACCGTTGTAATGCGAATTATTTTAATACTATTATATAAGCGTCATTGTTGTTCCATAAAAATATAATTATTATATCGCGCGGATATTACAAAAACGAAATCTCATAATGTCCACACATAACTATATTAATAAAATAAGTATAAAATTATATGTACCAATAAACGACGAATTATATGGATTATAGGTAAAATTCTTGAATATTTATACATACTTTATAGTAAATATAAATTAATTAGCCGAAGAAAATGTTCGTATTTTTCTTGTATATGAACTTGTATTATAATGAACAATCGGTATTATTGTATAATTAATAGCATAACGATGTGCGAAACACATACGACTGGGTATATTGTTATCTGTCTCACTGTCTCTCTCTCTCTCTCTCTCTCTCTCTCGTATGTGCAACAAATAAACCTAATGAAAATTGCTAGGTTACTCGAACCTTGTATTTTTAAAAGGAACAAAAAAAAAATAACTACTCGAACTGTCACCGACACTTAGTCTTAAAGATAAAAACGATAGAAAAAAAAAAAAAAAAAAACAAAACGAAACAAGTGTAGTAGTTTATAGATTTTGAAAAGTTTTGTACAGCGCCGGTCCCTATAAGAAAGTCCTAAGAAGAATTACTGCGAATCTGCGTGCGTTTGAAGAAAAAAAATAGTCGAAAATTCGGTCGTTTGCAAGAAAAAAAGCAAAGAAAAAAAAATGATTAATTTTCGTAACAAGACGTTTTTATACGGCGAAAGTAAATTTTTTTGAACCTTTTTTATTTACTTTTAAACTGCGTCAATAATATAACACTTCATAAAAAAAAAAAGACTTTTTTTTCAAACAAACGATCGAATTTTCGCGCACGCTGTCAGTCAACACACGGTACAAATTCAGACCTTATCGTATAATATACTATATCGTACGCCTATTAATATATAAATATATTAAAATAAAGTAAGATACAGAGTATTATGATAACGATGATATAGCACGGTTTCACAAAGAAAAAAAAAAAAAAAGAAAGAAAGAAAGAAAGAAAGAAAGAAAAAAAGAAAGAATGAATGAAAAAAAAAAAGAAAAAGTAAAAGAAATAAAGAAATTAACTAGCCGACGATAATCTCGCTATTAACGTAACGTAAATTAACTTAAAGGACCTCGCGCGTCGATTTTGGCGCCGTCAAAAATCCTTTGTAACATTTGTTTTATCTCCCTTCGGCCTAAATGATTTTTTTCCCCACCTTCGTCATTTTTTTTTAAAGAAATACCATATGATCGCATTCGTAAGCTAAAACCGACAATCGGGATCGCATATTTTTTATCTAGTACTAATCGATCGAATGAACTATTTTTACCTACGTAAACATATGCGCTGTGTGTATAAATGTGTCGATAAAAAAAAAAAAAAAAAAAAAAAAAAAAAAAAAAAAAAAAATTAAACTACCTATACTCAAAAAGAGGAATGACAATTTTTTCGGGTAAGTTTATAACAGTACAATAAATCATTTCATGCCGAATTAATAAGACTATAAATTTCCGATATAAAAAAAGAAAAACATAGAATAAAAAAATTGATGAGAAATGAAAAAAATACGGTAAAATAATATAAAAAATCGATATGACAATATGTTAACGAGTGAACTTGACCGAAAAACCTATAGTAATTGTTAACGATAAAATGTTCAAAGTATTGTTTTTACACGAAAGCGATTTTTCCGGCGTCTCTATACATATAAAAAAAAAAAAAAAAAAAAAAAAAATATATATATATATATATATATATATATATATATATATATATATATATACAAGTGTATACTATGAAAAATTGACACTACCTCACCATACACCTAAATATATCTCAACCACAAGACTGATTTTGCATAGTATTCCTAATAGATAAGAATAACTAAAAAAGAAATCGAAAAAATAAATAAATAAATAAATAAAATAGTAATAATAGAAGATGAAGGTAACAGCGTAAAATTATTGTAATAAAGGGACAGAAGGGCAATGGAAATTGAAAATTTGTACTTGAACATTGCTTTGTTGTTATTTTAATTAAAATATTGGTTTTTAAATGCGTGAGAGTTTAAGAGATATTTATTAACAATTTAGTTGAATGGAAACTAATTTACTACTTGTTTTTTAATACTTTCGTTTACACGATATGTTACAAGTATAAATAATTTTTAAACAGATATTTCAAAAACACAAATTTTCAAATTCCTTTCGTACAAAATGAAAAAATAAATAATAATAATAAAAAAAAAAAAAAGATTTTTATGCAGATTTTTGTAATTTACCAAAGGAAAAACAGGTTTAACAAAAATATATAAATAAATAAATGAAGGTAAGCAAGAGAGAACGAAGAAAAAAAAAAAAAAAAAAAAAGAACAAATACAACGTATGCGAATGTTGAACGATAACAAACGACTCGACAAATTCGTTTGTAAAAATAATGAACGAGGCGCGCTGTCGTCGAAATCTAGAATTTCACAATTCGTACTGCGAGAACGTTGAGAATAAACTAAAGAGTAACGATAATGTATAAGTGTAAAAGCATCGTGATTTTCATTATAGTGCATAAAACAAAAAAAAAAGTATATATATAAAAAGTCGTGTAAGATTATATTCGGAAGCGATGAGCGACATTGTATCGTATATATATAATATATATATATATATATATACACATTAGGGGACTTATTCGCAATGTGTCAAGTGTTTAGTTGGTGAATGAATGTTCCGTTCGATAACGAAAAGAGAACAAAATAGAAAAAAAGAAAAAAAAATGACTAAAATGAAAATAATATTAATAATAATTACAATAATAATAATAATAATAATAATAATAATAATAGTAATAATAATAATAATCATAATAAAGATAACAAGAAGTCACGACTGGTTTTGTCGAACTATTTTTATTATTAAAAGTGACTGTTTAATCGTTTATTCGTGCCTTTATTTCTTTTAATCACTTTTCCACATTTATTTCCTTTAATCATTTCCCTTATATCCAACGTAACTTGAATGTTTAAAATCGAATATACTATATTTTTATATTTGAATGCGTTTTTAAAATTTTTAATTATATCTTTTTACCATTCATAATATAACATAATCCACAAAATCTAATGTTTTAAAATATTCTTTTGAAAATACATAAATATAAGCAAACAACGATTTATCATTTCTAAAAATTACGAATGATTTTTTAATTTTAACAAATTTTCATAAGATCGTAGCATCCAACAGCAAGAAGAGAATAGAAAAACGATAAAATCTCTTGATATATCGTATACGAGAGAGAACAACGATCCAAACACGCGACTGTCTTATACACGTACCTGAGACACAAACACACACACACACACACAAAAAGTGTGCGCGCGCGTACATTATTCGATGAAAAGAAGGGCGCGTGTCTCTAGCTCGCCGCACGCGCGCGTAGAAGAGCGAACCGAGCGTCGAGGATTTCTTTTCTCCTTTTTTTCTTCTACGATATATACCGCATTTTTGGAAACTGGTCCACGCGATCGCGCGCAGCTGATGATGAACTTGGTGTGTGCGTGTGTGTGTGTGTGTGTGTGCGAGTAAGGAGGGGAAGAAACTTTTTTTGCTTCAAGCTCTCTCTCTCTCTCTCTCTCTCTCTCTCTCTGGTTTTTCGTTTCCCTCTTGTACCTTGTGTTTTTTTTCGCTTATTCGTACACGTATATGTGTGTGTGTGTGTGTGTGTGTGTGCGTGTTTCGGTAGTTCCACTTTTGGTTTATATCGCTCGCGACGCGATATGCGATCTTGGATGAGTCGTTGATTTTTCTCTCTTCTATACGCAGCTTCTTTTTTTTCTACCCTTACGCGCCCGACTTGATGGCTGTCCTTGTGTCCGTGGATTGCAGTTACGTGGTTGTATGTCGATTAATCGATTTTTTTTTTTTTTTTTTTTTTTTATGTATCCGATGACTCGTTGCTTTTTGTTTATTTTTCAGTCTTTGTTTACGTAACGTTTGAATTTTTTTTCTCGTATTCTTTTAGTTTTGCAATGTGTGTAGGGAGCCGCCAATGCTTATAATGCCGATTTTATACATTAGCTATTTGTTGTTTCGCATTTTGTTTTTTCACATTTGTTGTTTCAATGTTTTTAATAGAATGGGATTAGAAATACCTTTGTAAATCGCTTTAATAATTAAAAAGTTTTGATTAACTTTCAACATTAAGATAAAAATGTTAAAATGATCAATGATAGGTATATTTTCTGAACCATCATACCCATAACAATATTGAGATAACTATATGACCTATGAACTTCTTATCACTAATTTCTCCAAGGCAGTCGTCTTGAGCATGAAATGCCGCCAACACAATTGATGGAATCGTTCGATAAATATTTATAGAATTTTATTTATTTATCATTCTCTTTATTCCGTAAGAAATTAATTTGTCTATAAAACAAGAAAAATTCAAAGAAGAACAGAATGGATAAAAAGAATGAAGGAAGAGGAAGGTATGGAAAAGATGAAAAAATATAGCTAAAACTCGCTTCACCTATGTGTCCATATACCTCCGGCAAGCGTACATAAAGATGTAAACTCGCGAGCGCCGTGAGTTTACCTCGCGTGGCACAGTGACACATTACTTTGTAATGTAGAGCGTAGGATCAAGGTAGGAAGTAGAGATGAATAGAAGATAGGTGGCAGATGCAGCGAAGAATTGCGGATACCACATCTCTCTTTCTCTCTCTCTCTCTCTCTCTCTCTCTTTCTCTTTTTCTCGAGTTTTCTGAAAAACGGCACGCGCGCGCGAGCGCCGAAAGTGTATCGATCGCTTTATCTTTTTACGTTTATTTCTTTTTTACGAAGATTACCCGATGCCTCTCTCTCTCTCTCTCTCTCTCTCTCTCTCTCTCCCCCTTTATTTCTCTTTCGCGGGGACTTGATTTTTTTTCAGAAGGTAAACACGCTTGGCAGCTTTGTGTATATGTATGCGTGTACGCGCGCTTGGATTATGCGTGTGTTTAAAAAGCGGATGCTGCTATTTGGCCCGCCGGGAAGATAATTAAGTTC
Organism: Chalcis sispes; assembly: GCA_949987625.1. Lineage (NCBI taxonomy): Eukaryota > Metazoa > Arthropoda > Insecta > Hymenoptera > Chalcididae > Chalcis > Chalcis sispes. The sequence goes on along the minus strand of OX465095.1, from coordinate 22,247,380 downwards.
TTCGATCGGTGAATTTGATGTACCGTTTAAAATTGCGATTTACTTGTTTTCTCAATTTTTTTTTGTTTTTTTTTTCCGTTCTTTCTTTCTTTTTTTTTCAAAGATTTTAGGATAGAAAGAGTTATTAAGGAAAGAGGATGCACATTTTTGGATGCGCGATGTTTAACGTAAATAAAACATTTTTAGAAAACAAAAAAAAAATTACGACATTCTTACATTTTACAAATCTTAAAAAGGTGAAAATTTTAAAGTCAATCAATTATTGATCAGTTAACGAGTGATTAATACAACCAACGATCGATTTTAAAAAAATAACAATAATTTTACATCCCACCATACGGAATTTTATCAATTAAGCAAATTGCTCACACTTCAAGAAACACTTGCTAGCGCTTAAATCGTACGAAAAAGAAAACAAAAAAAAAAGCAATCAGCTCGCGCACGCAACGCGTTTTTGCAACTTTACGCTCTTAACCTTTTCCTATCTTTTTTTTTTTTATCACCCAAGTACACGAGTTACGAAAAAGAAGAAGAAGAAAAAAAATGGAAGGAATTTTTTACGGAACTGTAAACGCTCGCGCTATATGTAAGGAATGAAGCCGTTTGAAAGAAGAAAAATTAAACGTTAAAGAAACGAACTGGAAGTGTATAACTTCCGATGTAACTTCTGAGTCAATGTCTCTCTTTTTGTTTTTTTTTTTTTTTCTTTATGTTATAATTTTGCGAAATTTTAGTAATTTTTAAAGTCAACATTTTTTTAAGTATTGATTTTTAATTTATACGATCAGTTATATTTTTTATAATGCAATAAAACAACAATTTTCTAAATTATAAACATCGAAATAAAAATAACTTCCTTATAACGAAAAAATTAATAAAATTTAAATTCAATTAATGTTCGTGCAACCTCAAAATAACTCGTTAATTCTAAAAAATGTAGCTTCGCGCGAATCAACAAGAAGAAGAATTAAAGAAACGCGAATGAAAAGGAAGAAACTATTCTCTTATACGAATGAACTTGTACTGCACTCTTCGCGATAACTTTTTCTTTCAAAAGGAAAAACAAAGCGAGTGAAAAAGAGGTTCTAAACAATGTAAAAAACTTACTCCAAGCATAAAAGCAACAAGGTATTAAATTCAGTAATAAGAAAATACGCTTATTACTAAAAAAAAAAAACGTATATTCACGTAATTTTGGATTTCGATACACGGAAAGAAATTTTCAGTAAAAATTACCGTTAAAATGACAGTAACCGTAGGAGATCGAGAAATTCCTGATCTAATTACTTTATTTCTTATAATTATTCCCATTTTTAATGTAAGAAGTACGAAAAAGTTCATTTAGTTTTACTATAGCACAACGATAAAAATTGCTGTACATTAAAAATTGATTAGATATACAAATGTTTTTTCCTAAATTAAAATTGAAAATTACTGGAAAAAAAAATATTTTTACTATAATTGTAGCAAATTTTACCGGAGTCCTCAGTAATTGATAGTGAAAATATCGGTATTTTCGGTATTATCCAGCAGATTTGTGGCAGCGCTGCAATTCGACTTGTCAAAACACATCACCACGTAACCCATCATAATAATAAATGTTAAATGAATTCTAGCGAATGAAGGAGAAAAATTATTGTATCTATTTTAGCTGGAATCTATGTAAGTATTTTTTATTTAACATTTTATTTTATTAATATTAATTTGTTTTGATTCAAGTTGGATTGTTATATTACAAAAATGTGATTTCTGCGTAAAAAAGTTGTAAAGAAAAGAAGAGAATATTAGTTGTTAAATTAATTTTATAGCAAAAAATTAAAAAAAAATTATGTATTTATAAAAACACACATTGTACGTTTAATCCGATGGAAAGCGATGTATTGTAAAAAAGTGGTCGTAAATAAATATAAGTAATTATTATATAAACACTTATGTATTTGTATTTTTTTAAAAATAAAAATATTGTTAAAAATTTGGTTGCTAGAAATTTTGTTTCAATTAATTAATAAAAATTTAATATAATACATTTTTTGAATATATATATATATATATATCAAATTTAATTTTTACAGTAGTCTACAGTAAAAATTTCTGTTTATTTATTTTACTGTAAACTCCGGTAAAATATGATAGTATAAACTTGAAAAATTATTGTTGTTATCGACAAATGATAAAGTGATTTTATGATGTCCCACGATCACTAGAGACTACAGTAATTTTTCCATAGAATTTAATGGTAATTTTTACTGAAAATTTCTTTCCGTGTACGTGTATTGGCAGACGAATATCAGATACATTGTCATGTCCAGAATAAATGTTTTTATTTTAAACTCTGCATATTTTACGAGATACCTTCAATTTTTTCACTTCATCGGTTTCGTTTTCTTCGCTTGCTCGGAGAATTATTTTTGCAAGATTCGGATAGATCTTTCTTTTTTCTTTGAATTTTGAATTTGTATTATTTATAAACCGAATGCATTTGAAATCTTATCGAAAATCTAATTATTTTAAATTCGATAAACTAAACTAAATATGAAATCATAAACTAAATAAAAATTCTTAAAATTTTGTCAAATCTTAATGCCTGCAAAGCCTTACAAAATCCTAAATTAAATTTTTCAAAAAATTTTGAACATCTTCCTAACTCATTAAAACAGAAAATAAAATTGGGGGGGGGGGGTGGCCTCAATTTCCGAAGCGAAAAGGGAGGTTAAAAAGTTAAACCCAAAGGTAACATCCCCATATTGACATCGCGAATTTTAAATGCTTCGCGATGTGGTTTTACCTTAACGGGGTCACTCGGTATCCCGTATCCCTACGTACCCACCCACATTGACCGGTAAAAAAAGTAAGTAAGCACGAGACTCAAAATATGCGCAGCTTGTACGTAAAAAAGTACAACGGCGAGAATAAAAACCGAGTCGAAAAAAAAAAGGCAGAAACGCGCCAAGGACAGCTTGAGAAATACGCGTTTATATTATACATATATGTGTATGCGTTCGACATTAGAAGCGCAACGTATTCAAATGAATAATCCTACTCAATTTTTTGCGGAAGCGGCCAATTTTCGACATATGGTTCGTTATATGTGCGTGCCGCGATACCCGAAAAATACATATGCATATATACGTATTTGGTTGTAGTTTGGAAGAAAAAAAGGTGAGCGAAATACGCACACATATCTTTTTCGAGTGAGAGAGAGAGAGAGAAAGAGAGAAAAAAACCCTTCATTCCCTAATTCGGTCCTAGTAAAAGTCAAAGAGAGGATTCGCGCTGGTTTTTTTTCTTCTTTTTCTTTTTTGTTTTTATTGCAAAAGAAGCGAAAGGCTAGACTTTGTCGACATTTGGCGCGCTTTTATGCAGAAATTTTTTTTTTTTTTTTTTTTTTAAATTTTTGGGAAACTTTTTTCTGCCGTCGTGTGCTTCGTCCTGAATATGTATTAATTATTGTTTCGTAAAGGATTAAAATATATCTATAATATTCATTGTCATCTTTAATTTTGAAGATGTGTTTCACATTCATTATTTTTTATATCACTGTTTGATATTAATAATTTTAATTCTCGAACTTCTAATTGAACAATATTACTTATTTCTTCAAAATCTTTAATAATGTTATATTAACTTTCCAAATAAAGAAAATATTACTTTTTTAAGATAATGTAATTACGCGTAGTTAAATAGACTTAACAGACGTGCGCTTTAACTTATTATACGTTTCGTAAATTATAGAAGTTATATCCGTATTGATTGATTCTTTTTTTTTTTCTCTTTATTTCACAGCTAAGATAATCTACGAGAATCAATAACGTGTAATCTAAAAAATTATCCGAAACACCATGTGGTCCACTTGTTGGATAAAAGAGTTACCAAGTCTAATCGATGCTATTACAGTTAATTATAAAATTGTTAATAATTAGAACAAAAAAGCTTGAAATTTTTTTTATTCTTGCATTAATATTATTAATTTTTCTACTTGAATTTATAAAATCTTCATCATTTTATACGCCTGAAAATACACTGAAACGACCGCAAAAATCACACGGGCTAAATTCCACAATACATTATTAATTCGTCACACGACAAATTTTCAACTCATCGATTCATTCCAACATTAAATCCTCGCGCGCGGCGCATTACTCGCGCCCGATAATAAAGTGTGATCACCTGGGCAACGTCTCGTCGAGCCTCTTGGCCGCGATGACGCAACAAAGCGCACAACACACGCGACACAAGCCAAAATTTTTCAAGAGCCATCGGTCGGACGAGAGTCGTCGTCGCGTCGGCTATTGAAAATACACGGCAGGTTTATCAAAATAAAATAGAAAGGAATGAATGACGTATTGCAAGTTGAATAAAGGAAGGAAGGGAATAAGGAAGAAATTGATCTAGTCCTTGACGAAAGCCAAGAAGCTTTCATACACATGTATATGTATGCATAGACATATAGAGAGCAGTCTACAAAGTCGACAACGCTCGCAGCAGAAGCACGAACGATTCGGCAGCATCTCTCTCTCTCTCTCCCTCTCTCAGGATCTCCAAATTATACAGCACGCGCCAAATATAAAAAGAAAAGAGAGAAAGAGAGAGAGAGAGAGAGAGAGAGAGAGAGAGAAATGGCCTCGCCTTCTTCTCGTAATTCTACGAACCTATTCATCTTTCTTTCTCTCTCTCTCTCTCTCTCTCTCATTCTCTATGTTTCGTCTCGCAGGGGACCATATGGCGAATCCTTTTGCGCCCGCGTTACGAAAGATCGTATTTATACGCGCACACGTATACGTATACACATGTAAATGCGTGTAGCAAAGGTATTCAACGTTGTTCCGCATACGCGCACAACGTGCAAGCGTGTGCGTAATGAGATAAGTCATACGCTTACACGTTATAATTTACCCCATTTACTCGCGCTGCCTCGATCATCCTTCTTTTTTTTTTTTTTTTTTTTTTTTTTTTTATTTTTTCTCTTGTAATAAATGATTACTCCCCACGATGGATTACGTAAGTCGGCGTATTTCGCGATCCGAGAATAGCTTCTTCTTTTTTTTTACCGTTAGATTCCATTGGGGATCGAGTAAACTCGCCTTGCTCTTTATTTAGGTCACTTATGTCGTTGGAGTCGCGCATGTAAGTATATTTCGTAAAAGACTTTTTGTGGCTTACGCTCGTTATTGTAAATTGAAGGAAGAGTGAATGAAGAAAAAAATAGTTTTGCGTAAGGGTTTCTTTCTTTCTTTTTTTTTTTTTTATTTTGTTTCTCCATTGTTGTTTCCATTGTTTTTATGCGAGCTGTTCGATTTTTAACATATTGAAATTTTGCTCATTTTTTATACGTAAATTTTACCGTCAAAAAGAATGGTGTAGCTGTTTTGCATAAAGAATCTAATATTAAAAAATCTCTTGTACTTTGATCATTTGTAAGTCAAAAAATTAAATTTACATCGAAAAACTAAAATTTGCAAAAGAAAAAAAAAAGTTAATATTTGCAAAAAGTATTCCCGCGATTCTCCTTTTACAAATGACTAGGATTAGTCAAACGCATTCATGCAAAGGCCGATCCGTCGAAAATGTCCGTAAAAAAAGGAGAAAAGAAAAAAAAAGAATACAGCAACGACAGAACGCAAGCCCCGAAGCGCAAATTATCCTACAAATTATCGTAGACGGACTCCTAGACTCTCTTATACATACGCACGTATATACATAGATAAAAACCCAATCGCATAAGGTCACTCTAGACTCGAGATGATCGTTTCCTCCGCCTGCTTCAAAGCACGCGCATATACGTATACCTATACATAACATATATACCCACACATTCGAAACGTACACAAAAAGCAAGTCCTTCAGAAAAGGTTTCTAGGGCACCCAAACGTCGCTCTCTCCCTCTCTCTCGCTCTCTCTTTCTCTTGCGCGCGCGCGCGCGCGCGAGCGCGTTTCTGCGGAGGCACGCGAGTCGGCTATATACACACACACGCGCGACAGGTGTGCATTCTTCCACTTCTTCCTCCACCTCTTCTTTTTCGCTCGAGAGTGAAAGAGAAAGAGAAAGAGCGAGAGAGCCTTGTCGGCACGCGTCGTCGTTTCCTCCCTTCTACCTTCGTGCACTTATTCTCTCTCTCTCTCTCTCTCTCTCTCTCTCTTACTACCACTGCGTCGGCTTTAAACGCTCGGCTTTATCGCTCGTTTTTATCACCGAGGCGACGCGACGACCCGTTCCTTCTTTTTCTTTTTCCTCTCCTCTTTCTCTTCTTCTTCTTCTTCTTCTTCTTCTCTTTATCGCGGCTTGGTGCAGTTGGAACATTTAGGGATTTGCAAAGAACGTTTGTTTATGCAGCTGAACGCAGTTTGGGCGCGCGCGAGTCGAAATTTTTTAGGGAATAGAGACGTTTTATAGATTGTAAGAAAGGAGAGGAGAGAAAAAAGAAGCTAAAGAACGAGGGATTGATAAAATTGTTTAATCAGATTGCGATACGCGTGTATGTTGTTGTTTTAAATAAAGATCACTGTATGTATTTTTAGAGAACTTTCATTTACATAAATTTTTTATATGATTTTAAACATTATCAATAATTAGTCTCCCACTTCATCGGGTGTTATGTTCTCATTAATGATTCAAATTTAATGGATGAAGAGATAATAAATTTCTATGAACTATTAAACATTTTTTTCATACCCCAAAAGATATTTTTAAAACGTTTAACATAATTCGTATGAAAAAAACTATTATCATTAATAAAAATAAGGTAAATATTAAAATTTTGAAAAATTTCCAAATAGATAACAAAAACGAATAATGTTAACACCATTTAATCGACTTTTGCAGTTACAATGAATCGACAATATGGTTATCTTATTGCCATATTTAAAGTTTAGTAATTATAATACCAAATTTTATTTCGCCTACTTCGTTTTGTGCGACACGAGATTTTTTTTTATATGAGAAACAACGTTACCTTTATAAAATAATTCTAAATGCTAAAAACATCGTATGTGTCCAAAAGCATAAATTTTCTATTTGTTTTATTTTTACAAAACAAAGTAAAACATTTACTTGGACGTGATTACTTCGTAAAATAATAATCGTAAGAGAAAACAACAATCACGTCGACGCAAAACCAAAAAATAAACATTCGAAGTATCTCTGTTCCTTCATCGACAAAACTAGATAGGAAGTTAAGTAAAAAAGGAAGTAATACCGCAGAAAATAAAAGAGTCAGAAGCGTCCGTTAAACGCTTTCTCGTCTCGTTTGTCGTTCTTGCGTTTCTACATATATACTCGTACAATCATACGTATATACCTACACGTCGTTGCAGCAACGCAACCCTTGTTATTATTAAAAGCTTCGCTTTCGCACTTTAAACCGCAGGTGCAGAATTTTTTCCTTCACCTCTGTCTCTCTCTCTCTCTCTCTCTCTCGCTCTCTCTCTCGCTCTCTCTCTCTCTCTATCTCGTTCGACATAACCAATGTCAATTAATGCCTTTTTATCTCCGAAAAATTTTCGTTCCCGAAACTCGGAAATTACTCGCGTATATAATACCGGTGACCGACACCTGCTACCTACTTCGCACTTTTTCATCCTCTCGATCCTCGTTTACTCTAGAAAAAGTAAGGAAAGAAAAAAAAAATAAAAAAATTTAAGCTAGTCTCTACAAGCTCACCGTGCAGGTATATACAATGTACTATTAAGAATAAGTAAGAGTGAGAGTGAGAGAGAGAGAGAAGATGAAGCTGCGAAACGACAATGACGCGTAGGTTGTGCGTGTTTTTAGCGGAAACACGGCACAGGTGTCATAGAAAGACTTTAGTATTGTTTATTTTTCTTTCGGGAGGATATAACGGGTTTCGTTGTTCGTTTAGTGGAGTTATGGCCTCTTGTTCAGATTTTTTTTCACGTCTGCTCTTGTTTAAATACGATGATATGGAGATATAACAACGCGTCCTGTTGTAAAGGTGCTTATAATGTCGAGTAACTTTTAATTAATGATTAAACATTTTTTTAATACAAAATTATAAAAATTATTGTTTAACGATAAAAATTAACTTTGACGATAAAGTTATGAATAAAAAAAAAAAAAAAAAAAGGAATCAGAATAAAAATACAAACTTTTAAACCGTAACACACGGCGTAATAAGTAAAAAAAATTAATATCGCGGTACAAATAGCGAAAGACAAAACGAACGCGAGTGGTTAAACTCTCTAAGCGCATATATGATGTAAATAATATGTTCAATGGAGCCCGAGACGCTAGTAACTTCGTCACATGCATTTTTCTAACGACACTCGGTTTCTGCTTCTTGTGTAAAAATCCTTTCGCGTGTAGCCTCTCTTGGACGGTTTCCAGGGGCTGGAAGCTCAGCTGCGAAACGTATTGCTTGCGCGCAGGGGCTGCAAACGCTTTTTTTTATTTCTATTTTTATTTTTTTTTCTATGTACGTCGAACGTTGCATTATTATTGTGGATTTTTTTTTTTTTTTTTTTTTTTTTTAAACATTTTTCGATCCGCTAAATTTGTTGAATAAATAAAATTGAATCGATGTAATCTTAAAAATTTATCGTATACGGCAACGTTTTACACGTAAAGTATTGATGGTTATAAATTACGTAACATGTGGTACGATTTAGACCGATGCATCATTTCGATTAAGCTTTGCAAATACTACACTCGGGTGTGCCTGCATTTTTCACATCTAGTAAAACGTTTCGATCGATCGCCGCATATATTTTATGAATTAATTTACAAATTCGAATCGTACAAGAGATGATTTCGATTTCGACAATAGTCGGCGAAAAAATAAAAAAAAAAAAGAATAGAAGGGTAAAGGACAATCTCTCCGTAGGAGCAGCGACAAAGTGATCGAAAACTCCGCGGATTTTGCGGCTTCTACAGCCTTGTAAAACACGAGGGGTGATACGCGTGTAGTTTCGAAGGATCGACAGCGTGTCGATAAAAAAAAAAAAAGAAAAAAAATAAGGGGAAGAGAGAGAGAGAGAGAGAGAGAGAGAGAGAGAGACGAAAATTCCAGTAAAGAGTCACGTATCTCGTTCTCGAGTGGGTTAGCGTGTAAAAGCGGGCGGAGAGAGAACGAGAGAACTTGTTCGCATTGAAACAAAAATAACGAAGCACACATGTGCCCATACGATTGTAAAAGTCAAACGACTTCGATCCTTGAATTGCGTATTTTGCTCTACTTTGGGTTATATTGCGTTTACGCGTATGTTGTGCCGACTATTTTTTTTTGCATGTGGTTTTAACGTTGTCGTAATTGGGTATAATTATAAAAAACTTTTACGAACGATTATAATCTGTTTAATTAAATATATTTGAAACTAATGTGCTCATTGCAAATTCAACTCTAATATGTATTGTCTTCAATCTATTCAATCAATTCAAATCTAATATAAAAATTTTCATTCAATAATCATAATAATCAAATTTTTTTACTATTTTTCAAAAAATTTAAAGTCAAATTTTACAGCGGCAAGCGTTTGATATCCAACATCTTAAAATTATTATCTATTAAAAAAATACGACCAATTACAAAAGTCAATAAACGACGATAAAAAAGCAAGCGAGTCTCGCGCGTGCAAAAAGTGCGCGTAGAAACTTTGTTCACATAAATAAAGCAAAAGAAAAAAAAAAAAAAAAATAATGAAAAAAAGTTTCTCTCACGAGTATCGCGAAACGTATAGAACAATAACACCTTCGCGTATAAACGAAAAGATAAGAGAAAAAAACAAAAAAAAAAAACATTAGTAGCGAAAGTAATGTACTCGCCTTATTCGTACCCACGCATTAGAACTGCACGAGAGAGAGAGAGAGAGAGAGAGAGAGAGAGAGACAAAAATAGGAAAGAGGCCACGAAACACATACATACAAGTCAGCCTATCCTATCGCCGTGTACAGATATACCCACCGAAAGCGTATACATACATGTATGTATAGAAAGAAGGCACTACATATACAGGGGCTCGCAAGCGCCGTCCGGGTGAGCAAAAGCTGTGCGTCGCGCGCACGGCCATCCGGTATTTCGGCAGCGGCAGCGGCGGCGGCGGCGGCGGCGGCGCGCTCGACCCCCGGAGGAAGAGAAAAAAAAAGAGTTAATATTGATCCGTTTTTTTATTCGAGTCACCCCCCAGGTTTTTTTCACCCTCGCTATTTTTTTCTCTCTCTCTCTCTCTTCTTCCACCCCACACGGAGCGCTGCACGGGATTTCTCTAACCGGAGCTATATATATCTATAAGTATACACGCGTATATACGAATTGTACACGACGAGTTGTAGCAGAGAGACGAGGAATTAGTGTTTCTATAGCAACTCTCTCCTTCTCTCTCTCTCTCTCTCTCTCTCTTTCTCTCTCTCTCACTCACTCACTTTGCGAAACGCGAAACAGCAGCAGCTCCGCGCGTCGTTGTCTGCAGACCCGCGCGAGACGCGCCCGCGTATAGCTTGATCCTTCTTCTTTTCCCTTCCTTTTCTTCTTCTTCTTCTCCTCTACTATCCTTGACTACCCCGGGGTAGCCGTTAGCTTGCGTTGTAAGGCTCGGGTTAAGCCTTCGTCGTGGTTCCGCGAATTTTTTTCCTCGAACGACTCGCGCGTATACCAGAGTTGGCTCTTTGGAAATGAGATTCGGGATGTGAAAAGGGTTCGCGTGGACTTGAATTTTTTTTTGTATCTTTTACTTTTTCGACTCAATTCTTCAAATGGATTATGCTTGGAAAAAATTTTTGTTTTCGTTATTTTTTTTATAATTTTAAATTTAATCGATACGTTTTTAAATTTAACGTTATTTTTGTAAGTAAATTTAGAGAAATAGAAACAGTTGCTGAATATAGAAAATTTTAAATACTAAATGTAGTATATTTAAGTATAGTTTAATGGATTCGTAGATTCAAAAAAAACGATCAACGGTTTAATTTTTAATATGTTGACAAGTATAACACGATATACTTTTTTATATCTGAACATACGATGTTTAATTTTTCAGAATAACGATAAACTAAAATTTAATTTCCTGATCCCTATGTAATTATTATGGTCAAATGTAAACCGCTACATTTTGAATCAAATTGTTTAATCAAGAAATATTGCAAGCAACTTGAATAACTACATTGAAAAATTGCGCCATATTATTATCGATATTAAATTAAAATATCAAATGAAATATGAAAAGAACGATAACAACCTGTATTATTTAACAAGAGCAAGCAAACTTCATTAAATCTTCGAGTCCGATCGCAGGAAATATAGCCATACTCTATATACTCATATATAACTATCCTCGAGTGCCTCGACTCTCCAAGACAAAGAGAAATCGCCGCTGTAAGAAGCCAAGAGCCGTGTGCGTCCACTCAACTATAGAGAGAAAAAGAGGAGCGAACCCGAAATCTATGAACGAATGCAAAGAAGGGTTGCGCGGACTCTCTCTCTTCTCGCTCGCGCGATAGCGAAGGGTCGACCGGAAGCTAAGGAAAAGCCTCTCTCTCTCTCTCTCTCTCTCTCTCTCTCGCTATCTTTTTTCTCTTCTGCGCTCAATACTCCGACTCCTTTTTCTCTCTCTCTCTCTCTCTTTCTCCTTGAGAACTTCTTTCCGCGCGCGCGTGTAAAAGCCACCCTTTCGTAAAAGAAAAAGAGAGAGAGAGAGAGAGAGACTAACCCTTGGCGCATGGAATTACAAAGTCTCTCCTAAGAAAACAAGCTTTTCGTATGGGCTACGTTTGGAAGGAAAAGAGAAAAAAATAATCGATACTCGCCGCGGTTGTGTATACGCACATACACATATACGTATACTGGAAAATGTTTACTTTCGTCAACGTCCGAAGTATCCTCGCAAACGCGAGCCGTTAAATTTTCGACTTTCGCTCATAAGTTATTCTTGCGAGGATAAAAGAGCTACCGGTCTTACCGTAAGGATTGTGTATCGCATTGCAAGCGCTAAGGTCGCGGTCGAAAATTTTGACCGGCGCTTTTCAAGGTATGTTTGAGGATGCGTCTCAGCTGTTTTCGCAAGGACGCGACAACGCAAGGATGATTCGTGACAACGATTGAAATACGTAAATATTTTCGTATGCGCTTTGGGTAAAGATATTGACTTTCTTCCGTTTAACTACGTTTTAAACCGAATAAATAAACAATCGTCCCGTTTGTTTCGATTCGTATTGTGATACATTTTCGAATGGGTACGCCATAGTAATTTTTTTACTTGCATCGATGTGCAGGTAAACAAACAATAAAAATCGAAGAAATTTTCTAAACGATTTTTTAAATTCGTTGTCAAGCGCGTTTATAGCTGCAGTTTCGATTGGATTGGACAATGCTGTTTACATAATTATTTTTATGTCGATAATTTTAGAATCAAAACAAAAATTAATTTTTAAACTTGTACGCGTAATTAAAATGAAATTACTTTACAATTGATTATTTGAAAAAAAAAAAAAAAAAAAATATTTTTATTTATTGTTTTTTTTCTTAAAAATTTCCAAACTTATCGTACATTCCTCGCGAACTTTTGCATCCTTACTGAATAAAAATAAAAGAATTACATCTTGCAAAGAAATTTCCAACATCGAAAATATATATATATACACTTACATCGCGTGTATATAAATAACGCGTATAGAAAAAAGTCTTAAAAACCCTTGAATTTCCTCTCCGACGAAATCTTCGTAGTAGCTCCTGACCCTTTAGAAAGCTCTCTTACACGCAGGATGATCGAAATAGGAACTCGAAGAAACGAGTACCTCGAAGAAGTAGAAGAAAACGAAGGAATGGAAAAAGAAAGAAAGAAAAAATAAAAAGGATAAAGGAGCCCTCGAAAGCGGCCAAACAAACAGACGATTTCCATGGCGACGCTGACCCTCGCGACTACACGACGACTACAGGACGACTCTCTTGGCTAATTTCTTCGCGAGCGAGTGCGCGCACGCACGTGTGTACGTACGTGTGTGTTTTTGTGTGTGTGTATGTGTGTGTGTGTGTAAGGGCCAAGGTCGTCGGTAAACTTAATTTTAATAGCGATTGGAATGAATACGCTAGCTTACGCGAATGCTTCGTCGAGAGAGGAATGAATGATTATCAAACATTTATGTCGACGCGCTTTTGTAAATATCGACTTTCGGTCTGCGCCTAATGTTAAAGTTTAACGCATGGGTTTCGTCTACGATGAAAGAGGAAAGTATTCATCTTCCTTTTTTTCTTTTTTTCTCTCTTTCTTTCTCTTTGGGTAGGATGAGGAAGTGTATAGGGTTGAAAAGCGAAACTTTGTGGAGGGGAGGGAGAGAGGGAGTTTGGATACATCGAGAGTTTTTGAAAGAACAGGTTGCGAGGCGCGGATGCTTGCGATGAATCGAAATGTCTAGCTTGGTTTGCAAACATTCTATCGCGTGAATTTTTTATTTTAAAGTAGTTTGAAGTTAATTTTTAACAAAATTTGGTATTAATTTAGAAATTTATCTAAAAACTACGCGTAATAAGACAAATTTTTAGATTTAATGTTAAAAACTTTCTAAATAAAGCATATATTAATCTATTCTTAAGAATAAATCTTTGGTTTCAAATTGAAATCTATACATATCTTATAGTAAAAAAAAAATCCATTCTTCGAACCAAAAAACCATAAAAATTCGCGAGTTTAATCATTAATTAACGAATAAATAAAATCCCCAGCGCAATAAAGATAAGGGCGCGCGCGATACATTTTCTTTTCCAACCCCTGCGCTTAAACCGCATCCTTTATGACACACATACATATTTCTCGCGCAACCGATGATTTATGCGATCTGATATATACATATATATATGTATGCAAGAAGAGAAAGGATGGGAGAAAATTTTTTCTCCTCAAACAGCCATGGCGCATCTTTATGAATTAAGGACTATTATGTATATATCTATACATATATATATGTATATGTATAGATATATACCAAGGTTGTACAACCAGCGGTTCCTTTGATAAACGTATGTGTGTATATTCATTTATATATATATATATATATGTATAGATGGAGAGTTTATCGATCGTGAACCTTTTTCTTTCTCTTTAGGAAAGTATGAATTTCATTCGACGCCCCCGAGGTTTCGAGGGATACGCGACGAGGTTTACTCCGTTTTTGAATTTCATACCTATAATATATACGCGTGTACTTTCGTAAACAGGCACACATGTATATCTTTGAGATGGCCGTTAGATTTTCGCGGACAAATTTATTCGACGGATTATCTATTTTTATTTTGGAAATATTGAAAAATTATTAAACCTTTTTTATTAGAATAGAAAAATGAATTAAACATTTTTTATTTGTTCTCTCTAAAAAATATATTCTAAAATCCTATCGACTCATTCAGCTAAAGTATGGCCCGACAGACGGAACGCTTCCGGGAAAAGGGTTTTAAAGTTAAACGAAACTACTAATTATCTTTTATTCTTCTATTAATTTTATGACACAACTAAAACACACGAAAAAAAAGTTTAAAAAAAAAAAAACAAAAATTAGGAACGTATAATTCACAAAAGCCAATTTGCAAATCATTCATCCGAATATACATATATAAATATGTATATATATATATATATATATATATATATATATATATGTACGTACCAACGTGAGCTTACGCGCATCGTCTATTCAGTATATAAAAAAAAAAAAAAAAAAAAAAAAAAAAATCAATGATATCGATTACATCGAAAGTACCGCTCACACGCGTACACTTACGTGTACGTACACATAACGTGCACATGTGCGTTGCTTTTGGCCCATTCATGTGTTCAAGTTCAAGGTCGCCGCTTCGGTTTGCTAGACTTTTGTGCTCGTAAACCCGCACGCGGTAATCGTATGAGTGGGTTTATGTATCTATATATATATAAAGTAAAATCACAAGAACGCGACTCTAAATCGCTGCTGTTTCTTGTAAACTGGCTGAGACTTTTGTTTTGTTTGTTTGTTTGTTTTTTTTTTTTTTTTTTTTTTTCTTTTATTTATTCAATGTGACAGCGTTAAATTATAAATTATAATTTCATCGACTTAAGAATTGTATTTTACTTATTTAAAAACTCCTTTAGTTTCTTCTGTTATTATCTCATTAAAAAATGCAAACTCTCATTAGTATTTCTTATATCATTAAACATTTGCCTATTATAAATTTTTCTCAAGACCCCAAATCAACATATATACATGTATATAGAAACATCAAAATCCAAAAAAAAAAACTTACAAAAAAAAGCCAACTCTCCACTTTGAATATCATAGTCAATCTGATCATTTCGTTCACACAATCGAGCATTCAATTCACGCTCGAAAAACCGGCGGAGAAAATTACGCGTTCGTAACGTGAAATGCAAAAAAAAAAAATCTAAAAGCAACGAACCGCCAGTGAAAATTTAAAAAAAAAAAACACGCGCACTTCGATAAAAAAAAAAAGTTAACCAAAGAACCAGCGCTCACCAAAGTGAGAAAAGTGACGTTAACAATGCGTGACGGTTGACGCAACGATAAAAAAAGAAACAAGAAGAAAAAATTCCTCTCATCTCCACAATCGATTTCATTTCGCGCCAAAGTCAAAGGCGCGCGATCGAGTATTCGAGGAATAAAAAAAAAAGGCAGTTCACCCATCGTACATATATCCACGGACACGGAAATAAAAGCAAACACTCGGTACGTTGGGCTTGCATAATAATAATCATCCCGTCGCCGGAATATTTCCTCGATCTCATGTGTACGTAGGGAAATACTACGTAGAGGAGAAAGAGAGAGAGAGAGAGAGAGAAAAAAAAGTCAACGGCCATCGCGAAATACGAAACGTCGTCGCCCGCTTAACGTGTGTATATATATGTATATGTGTATATGCGTAAAAATTTTGATCGACTCGAGGTAAACCCGTGATTGACGTATGAATGCGTATATGCATATGCATAAATCCTTGTTATACACCTATGTATATGTGTATGCGTGAGACGTCGAAAACGTTTCGATATTCCATTGGCAACGCGCGCGCGTGCGCGTGCGATTATGTTTTTTTCTTTTTCTTTCGTTTTTTTTTTTTTCGTCCGATCCACTTTTCTATCGAATCTCTCTTCTCTGTCGCGCGCGCGGATGTATCCTTGATAAACTCCGTCGAGTGGAGAAAATAATAGTAATAATAATAACTGTCGCGGGACTGGTAACGAGCTCTCGCCTCCGGAGACTTTTTTCTCTCTCTCTCTCTCTCTCTCTCTCTCTCTAGATTCTTATTTTTTTCATTCTTTCGTTCCGTTCGTATTCTTTTTTTTCTATTCCTCGTCTCCTTTTGCCGCACTTCTTTTTTCCTTTTTCTTCCGTTTCCTGGGCTCTTCTTTATGCGGCGGTGCGTAGAGCTTTATTGGTCTCTTGATCCCGCGCGCGATTGTTTTCCGTCGTTCTCTCTCTACATCTCTCTCTCTCTCTCTCTCTCACTCTCTCTCTTTCTCTCTATGTAGCGGATTCTTTAAGAGAAAGAAAAGTAATAATGCGAAAAACGATCGATTTCAATTTAGTATTTCGTGATAAAAACGATCGCACGAATATCATTGTATATCGCTATTTTTTTTTTTTAATTTATGCAACGGGTTAAGTAGGAATTGAATAAATAGCGAATAATGAGGATAATAAACTATTTTCTCTTTGGCTTTGATTAAAGAGTTTAATAATCATAAACATGATTATCAAACTCTCGTTTTTAATTATTTGTCAAAAATATATTAAATTTATTTACAAATAAATGTTTGAAAAATCTACTTATTTTAATCTTTATAAAATAATGAGCATTTTATAAAGTGATAGAAAAAGCATTCCTTTCAAAAATTTTTTTCATATCCAACAGTATTATATAGACTATGTTTTTCGTATGCGAAGAAAATTATACGAATGAAAAAAGTGACGGATAAAAAAAAAAAAAAAAAAAACGTTCAGGAAGTAGAAATAAAAAAAGAAGAAAAAAAAGCGAAATCGAGACTAAAAATCGAGTATAAAAATATAGACGTATATACATTTTGTATATATTCATATTGAAATCAGTAAACTCTCCGGGGTTCCTTTCCTTACGCGATATTGTCCTCGACGACGGTTCAACGGACTTTTTTTTTTTGTCAACTACATTGGCAGCCACAGTTTTTCATATTTTCGGATGCTATGTGCCTCTGTAGTCGCGTAAGACGACTTTCTTTTGACTTTTCGTTATATCGCACCTCGTGTTTCCTTACGTTATACATCGCGGCAATTTCAATCGAGCGATTGTCAACAACTTTTTCTTTAAACGTTTTGAATTTGAATTTTATTTGATGTTTCCTACATTTTAAATTATTCGATTAATGCTTAAAAAAAAAAAAAAAAAAGTGTTGTACTTTTGAAAATTTAATATTTATTTCCTTGTATATTTATATCGATATTATATCGTTGTAAAAAGTAAAACCCGAATCATAATCTCATATCGTTATAATAATTAAATAAAATAATTTCAACAATTTAAACAAGCTCAAAATACTATCTATTATATTCTCTTCATCCATAATTCGCTCGATTACGAACGCCCGACAACTCGGCAACCCATTCACCGCGTCGCGCACACGCAAACCGTTCGCTAAAAGAGAAAGAGAGAGAGAGAGAGAGAGAGAGAGACAGTACATCGCGCGTGGGTGTGGGGAAAGGTAGCGGCGGGCGGCGCGTTTAACCCTTTTCTTCTTACCCGTATACACATAGCTATTGAAGACATGCGCAGTCTCGTCCCTCTCGCGCTCTACTCTCGTGCGATATCGTGCAAAATGGTCGCGCGCGAAAATTTCGCGATGGCGCGGCAAGTATGCATATTGGGCCTTTGTTAATTGTTGCGCAGCGAAGTAAAGCGAGCTATCGTTCCGTGGATTATTGGATTTTTATTTTACACGCGATTCTATTATTGCGCGATCGTTCTAATTGCGTAGATAATATGTATTATTGCGATTTTTCGCTGGCTCTTATTATTATTTTACAACTTATCGATAAAAATTGTAATAAAAACAAAAAAAAAATTATTTAAAAAACGGAATATATTTTAACAATCTGCATAATTATGTATATTCAATAAACATGTCGTTTAATATTTTTAATCGGTATTAATTATTGCGAATATACTTTTATTTGCGCTAACAAAAATTTTATTGCTCAGGCTAATATATCGAATAAGAGTTGCTTTTTTTATAGAAATATATGTATTTATACATCATACAAAGTACATTTTTTATATTTTATTGTAGCAAAAGTATAGCAAACAAATATATATATATATATATATATAAAATACAACATTATTTCTTGTCAATATTATAAAAACCTGTTAATTTTTCCACAAATTTTAAAATAAAATAATTATTACAAAGTTAGCTCTGTAAAATTAAATATTTTTTTGTAAATTACTCAAATAAAAGTGAAAAATATTTTAAATTTCATCTAAATCTTTACTCTCCCCAATTAAAATTTCTAATCCAATTCATCTTTTCGATTATCCAAAAATCTTCAAATCTTCACGTTATTCGCCTACTTAGAAACCAAAAGAAAAAAAAGGAATCCAAATTCTCTAACAAACGCGAACATATCGCATTATCTAAAAAAAAAAAAAAAAGAAAAAAAAAGAATGAAAAAAAAATTATACGATCACTGAGTTCTCTAGTCTCATTTATAACCGCGCTTTGCTCCGTATTTTTTCCGACGGCGAAATAATCCTTCCGATTTTTTTTCCTCTCCCTTCTACCCCCATCCGTCTCTTAGCTCTCTGCATGCGCGACCCCGAGACTATATATTTTTTTTCCAACCCTAAGCAGAGTTTCACCCCTTCTTTATTTTATTTTATTTTTTTTTTTTTTTTTTTTTTTTTTTTTTACCCTTTCGCCGTAGGATACATCCATACAGTGCGTGCGCTCGTGTACGCGCATAGACATATATTAAACCCGTGGCCTCTTTGTCTCGGTGTCCTCGTATTGTGAATGATCTTTACTATTTTTTTTATTTTTCTTTCCTTATCTCGTCGATGTGTTTTTTTTTTTTTTTTTTTTTTATCGCGAATAAATTTTAAAAGTATAAAGTGTGAGTTAAACTTTAAGATAGAAATGTTGCATCGAAGCTATTAAATATTTTATCGAAATGAAGGTTTTATCGAATGAAGTAACTTATGTTTTGATTTTAAAAATTATCGATCCGCTAAATATTACAATAACGTAAATAAATTTTCGAATTAGGATTCGAGAGACGTATGCAAAACTTTTGTCTCGGTTATATTCGTCGCGATCGAAAGGCTAAATTTTAACATTGCAAGCTGCACAAAATTTTTTGCACTCGCCGCAATTACAAAGATTAATAATCCTCGAAAAATCCATATCCTCCAGCTACGTACACATGGACATTGTGTGCACAATTTACCGCTTAACCTTCGTTTAGTTCAATCCTTGACGACTTTTTTTATACCTCGACGCTAATTTCCCAAACGACCGATCGGTGCTTATATATGCAAACCGAACGAACACGCGCTAACCCCGTCAGCAGTAACGATGAAAAAAAAAATAAGAGAAAAAACTTGATACAAACGCGAAATAAAAAAAAAGAAATAAAGAGAGAGAAAGAGAGAGAGAGAGAGAGAGAGAGAGAGAGAGGGAGAGAGAGAGAGATAGAGAGAAAGAAACGAAACGGGCCAACTCGTTTTGCGATCGCGCGTGCCGTCGTCAGCCTTTGCTTTTTTTCTGTCTTTTACATTCGCCTATCTTCATGTCTCTCTCTTTCTCTCACTCGTATATACTTTTTTTCTACGTCGATAGCGAGTTCAACCCTTTTTTTCCACGAGCTGTACACTATGCGTACTCCCGACCCCACGCGCGTGTTCATTCTCTCATTCTTTTTTCTACGTCACCCTCTCACCCCTTTTTTTTTTGTCTCCTTTTCTATGGCACTTATAGAGATAGAGAGAGAGAGAGAAAGTCGAGTATAAGGAAAGGGGATAGCGCGTGTGCGGGAACGCGTGGCTTATATATAAAGTAAAAAAGTGGATCGCGAGCCTCGTTAAAAAAAAATTAAAGAGGAAAAAAGAGCGAACTGTAAGAAATGTGAAAGGTTCGCGCTTATGAGCGTTTATGATAATGAGACGAAGGAAAATTTTGATATGTAAGCAAAGGCGAAGAAAGGATTGTGTCATTTGACAAAATGACAGAGTAAACGAATAGATTTTGAACGTTAAAAAAAGTAAAAATTTATAATTTAAAGCTTTCAAATAAACTAAATAGTGATTTCTAGGATATTTTGTATCATTTTAAATGTTAATTAAGTAAATGTGAAAGAATAACTTAAAAGCTTTAGCTATTATCAAGTCATAATCATAAAAATTAATTTTGTACACATTGGAATTTTAATTTTTTGGAAAAATAATAATATTTTTCATGAAATAGGTTAACACACTATATAAAAAAGACCTTTAAAATAAACATTTTCATAAAATTGAATATTGAATATGATAATTATTAAAAACATTTATTCTTTTTTATTTCAGAAGAAACTCAGTAAACGGTCTTACATTCGATCATCTCCAACAAATTTTCAAAATCCACCGAGAGATAGTCGAAACCAGCGATGAAAAAAAATCAAAGCTATATAAATAACAGCAAGGACAAAAAACAACACACAGACAAACTTACACACACGCACAAGTACGTATATGCACACATATTAATATCACTGGCGACGTTAGCAGCAGCAGCAGCAGCAGCAGCAGCAGTAACAGCAGCAGCAGCAGCAGTAACAGCAGCAGCTGGTTAAAAACGCGGAAGGGTTACGACAGTAAGCTATTAGCATAAAGGCCACGGGACATTACAAGCGCGTGTTTTTGTTTCTCTGCTCTCTCTTTCTCTCTCTCTCTCTCTCTCTCTCTCTCTTTTTCCATCCACGTACGTAACCCACCGAAAGCCGCACGCGAGAGTATATTTTTTTTTGTATACTCCTCGGTCTCGGGAGAAAGCGATTAGCGGATGAAAGTACGCACGAGTCGACGAGTAAGCTATAGCTAATAAGAAAGAATTTTTTTTGTTTGTCTGTATACGGGGCGATGATGATGAGAGAGAGAGAGAGAAACGGGAAAAAAATTAAGGTAAAAAACAAAAAAAAAAAAAAAATTACGGGGGACACGGGTCGATGGAAGGGTGGTATTGAAATCTTAAACGGTGATTTCGCGCGTGCGCCGGCTAATTACGGTAATGTGTGTATTTCGCTATGCGCGCGAAAGTTACTATGGTTAAAAATACGTGGGCGTAACCGGCAAACATTCGAATGAAATATTTAGAACCGTTGGATTATTATTACCTTATTGCTTTGTGAGCTTTAATTTTCGCGCGCGTTTTTCATGGGCTTTGATGCTGCATTCAAAGTGTGTTGTAATGTTCGATTTAATGATATTGGTTTTTTGATTTTTTTTTTTTTTTTTATATAGTTTTGAAATAAATTTTCTTTACTTGAGATATGCAGATTTAGGAAAATTTATTTTATGATATTAATGATATACTTATAAAATATTAATACTATTTTACTTATACGTTTTTATTTATGTTTAAAAAATAAAAAAAATTGATTTGACTCATAAGATTATAATTGAAAGAAGTAAAAATATTATAAGGTGACAATAAATTAATCTCAGAGCTTAAAAAATTCACGAGTTTTCATTGTAAAGTAAAATATATTTTTACAAAACTTAATCGTTTTATATTATGCAAAGGAGCATAAGTCTTAATAAATTCCCGATGTAAATGTGACAAACCTCCAATCTTATATGATTCGTTTACAAATCCCACGCAGATAATTCAACATTAAAAGACAACAAATCTTTTAGTTAAATTTCGAAGCTTTCGATAATAGAAATAAAAGAAAAAGAAAAAAATATAAAAGAAGAACCCAAAGCGCAACGTCGAATTCATCTTGAGCGGAAGAAAAAAAAGCCGATATCATTAGTAACAATTCCTCTCTTTCCGCGCATCTAATTAACACAAATGCTCGTGACTTCTCCCATATAAATAAATAAGGCAAGAGAACGCAAGAGCAAAGGATAGATCTATCTATCCATCCCTCTCTTTGCTCTCGATAAATAAATTGCTTTTGACGATGCGGGAGAGAAAGAAAGGCGCGGAAAGGTTCTTTCTATCTTTCTCTTTTTCTGTCCTTTGATCAGAGACATTAAAAGTAATAAGAAAAAATCGACGCGAAGGTGGTATTAGGGAAAAGATAGAAGAGTAAGAAAGAGTGAGGGAAAAGTTCCCGCTGGCGAAAAATGCGACGCAAAAACAGCGAAGCA
Organism: Chalcis sispes; assembly: GCA_949987625.1. Lineage (NCBI taxonomy): Eukaryota > Metazoa > Arthropoda > Insecta > Hymenoptera > Chalcididae > Chalcis > Chalcis sispes. The sequence continues at coordinate 22,225,070 of OX465095.1, read as the reverse complement.
CACGCGTTGCTTATTTTATCTCTTTCTCTCTTCTTCCCCTCTCGTTCTCTCCCGCGCCGTTACTGATTACGTATTTATACAGAAATAGATCTTAGGATCCTCTCGCCGAGAGGAGGGTGAAAGAAGGAGCGAAGGGTAAAAATTCCTTGTACGCACCCTTTTCTATCTTCTCTCTCTCTCTCTCTCTCTCTCTCTCTCTACCCTCTCATATAAATATACACGTGCGCGCGCGCGCGAGCGGAGGAGTTCGCGCGTTCTTCTTTACGCGTGGAGGATGCCAAAGTGGTAGTAACGTAGAGGAGAGCGGGATAGGAAAGAAAGTCTTTGGCTGGAAGGAGCTTTCTTTTCCGTCTTCTTATTCGTTGCGGAGGCCAACCCTTGTACCTACCCTTCTTTTGAATTAAATTCTCTTTGCTTGCTTTCCCGCTCGTTTTCTTTCCTTATCTTTTCTTACTTTTTCTTGTTCTTCCTCCTATTCGCATAGGCGCTTCTTAAGTGAAAATGCAAAAAGAATCTTTCTTTTTCTCGCTCAATTTCATTTTTTTTTTACATGTTAATGATGCTAAATCGTCGTTATCGGTGTTTAAATTTTTTTTGTTTTGTTTTTTAATTATCTGCAAATTAATTATTTCTTATAATAATTTTTTTTTTTTTTTTTTTTTTATTTTCAAGAAGATAATGATACGTGATAAAATATATAGAATTTTCAAAAAAATATAGAATTTTCATGAAAATTCTTTGTGGTTTCTAAACTAAAAAAATACAAAGCCATATTCTCATCCGTTATCGTTGGATAAAAATTTTAAAAAGCGAATAAATAAACGATAAACAAATTTTTTAAATTCCCAAAGTTTTCTTTTTAAAATCTATCAAATAAAAGGTAGAGTGAGAGAGAGAAAGAGAGAGAGAGCGAATCAAACTTTTCACTTCCTAAAACTTTCGCGCTAACGAAAAAAAAAAAAAAAATAAAATAAAGAAAAGAGAATTCGACATCATTGTGCATCCAAGTCGCTCATTTATTCCTTTCCTTCTTTTACTTTCGTCCTCTTCGTCTTAGCGGAGAATCTCGAGTAAGAGAAGGGGAAGGCAAGGTCCCGGAGAAAACGAAGTTTGCTTCTTCTTCTTCTTCTTCTTCTACTTCTACTTCTACTTCTTCTTGCGAGCTGATTGAAGCGGGCGGGATGTTTAATTCAAAGAAACTGCGCGTGCCAAGGAGAAAGAGATGGAAAGCGAGAGAGAGAGAGAGAGAGAGAGAGAGAGAGAGGAAGAGAAAAAGGACACGCCCAGCCTTTAACGAGTACCAGTAAGAAAAATCAGGAAATACTAGTAGCTATGTGTATGAGTATATATATGTATATATATTATCCACAGTTATGTACAAATTTGATTCTGATGTTTATCGAAAAGTACTCTTGCATGTATACTTTGCATATATGACTTTTTATTTTTTATACTTTTACTTTTTTGATTGGGTAATGATTTCACTTGAAATCGAAGATTTATTATTCCAGAATTTTATATTGGTGGAGAAGAACTTGCTATTGGAAAAGGAGCTAGAATTTACGAAATAAACGGGTTGCTAATGATTTGATTTTAATTTCAATTCTCTTTTTCTTTACAATGTGTGATTGACAAAAATTATTTGAATTATAGTAAAATTCGTCTAACAAACTACAACACAAATCAATTAATCAATTTCGTATAAAATCGAATAATCACTATTTCTACGTGCATGCACAAAGCCAATGTCTATGTCTTCAAAAACCAAAATCCAAAATAAACCGTACGATTCGCTGTTAAAATGTCCGTCCGAAAAAAAGAAGTAAGAAAAAGAAACATCGATAGAAAGAAATAAATTGAAAACAATGCAAACTTCATAAGAAAAAAAAAAGAGAGAACAATAATGAATAAAAAGAAAAAAAAAATACATATAGGGGCTCGCGTGCCGCTACAATCAAAATCGCACCGCGTGGTGCTGAACAGAGAGAGAGAGAGAGAGAGAGAGAGAGAGAGAGAGAGAGAGAGAGAGGAATGGAGGGAAGGAGGGAAAAGAACCTACGAGGTATTGTATACATGTCGAGATCATCGTCGGGTTGTACAAATCGTATACGGATATAAACCAACGATGATTGGTCGGTACACGCGACTTCATTTATTCTCTTTTCTTTCTTTATTTTTTTGTGCGTGATTTAGCGTATAGTCGTGAGTTAACGGTGTAAGTATCTTAGCTTTATCGTTGCCATCGATCTTCGATGGTTGTATCGGATGGGGTTTTTTTTTTTTTTTTTTTTTTTTTTTTTTTTTCGTGTAAATATTAAATGTTTTTCACGTACGTAAAAGCCATTTATGATAAAATTTTAGCGCGTAACAAATGTTTATTTGCAATACGTAACGCTATTATTTTCACTCAAACTTATATATACGCATAAAAATTATTTTTTCATTTACTTTTTCTCTCAAAGTATCTTTTCTCATTCTCGATAGGATTCGACGTATAGACGTGTGCCTAAACAGCAATAAAAAAAAGTAATTCAGTGGGCAGGGGAAGGGCCCCGTTTCCACGTATATATCCGTTCCTATCTATAACTCTATAACAACTTCATCTAAATTTGTACGATTTTTGGGGTCCATAACATAGGTATATATATATATATACATACACCCTACGGTCGGTACGCCACCCCTTTTTTATTTCTTTTTTCTCTTTTATTCTAGCTTTTTACCTCCCGTGTACTTGTACACTCTCGTGCATTATGTACACTTTCGCGCGTTTCTCTCTTCTTTCTTTAACTTACTAACGAAATTTGATTTATAGGTCGAGCGCGTAGATACACACATGCACACACGGGACCGAATGAATTTTTATCAATTACCGCGAACGAGGGACACATTATACCCGATTGAAAAACTCTTTCATTCTTCATTTTTCCCTTATACATCATTTTTTTTTTTTTTTTCTTTTTCATTAAATTCGGGGCGTGATTATTTGCGTGGATCGTTCGTTTTTTCTTTCGTTCTCGTTCGCTTACTTTTTTTTTTTTTTTTTGTTGGAAAAATAAAAAGGGTGCACGCGAAAATGTGTATACATACAGTTTTGTGGACGCAATTACGGTTAGGTAAGTGTACTCGTAGGGTGAATTAATGTATGACTGTTGGCCAAATATTTATTGTCGAAATGAAACGTTCGAGTGACTTTTTATGATGTACTTATTTATTTTTTAAATCGTTTAGTGATCGTTACTAAATAGAGTAAATTATTACATCGTTACAATTCAAACCTTTTGCAGAAACTACATAATTTTTCGTTTATACAATGTAGTTGTAGATTAATTTTTTATATAAAAAATGATTAATAAATCTTGAAAAAAATGTTTTAAAAACCAATAACGTCCAATTTTTATTCAAAAACATTGCCTTAAAATAATTCTTACGTTAAATTTCGAATAAATTAAAATCTTCCACTCCCAACTAGGCTAAATTAAAAATTCAAATCAATTAGCCAAAGCTCGCCATCGGCGACGGGAGAACGGTAAGAGAAAAAAAAAAGGAAAGACGACGAGGCAATCGCGCGAAGGTAGCAGGTGTTTTAAAAAGCCGCAACTGCATTCGCTTAAGTATACAACGCGAGAGAGAGAGAGAGAGAGAGAGAGAGAGAGAAACCGAGGGATAAACGTGTTCGGCTTTTATCAAAATTTATTTACCCTCGGTCTAGCTTTCAAAATAAAAAAGTGCCTCCCGGCGCCGCGGCTGTCTGAAATAGCTAGCTGGCGCCTTGTTCACGAAATGCGTTCTTTTGTTTTTATCTTTTTTTTTTTTTTTTCGTCGTGTAAATAAAAACATTCACAACTTCTTTTAGGCTCCTGAATTTATAAGCTGCATATTTCAATGAAAGTAATATTTGTTTTCTTTTTGTGGCAATAATTATTATTGATGGATTTATGTAATTGATCGATACTTCTATTGGATATTTAAAATTTTTATTAGTGGAATTAAACTACAATCAAACGTTAAAATCCATAAAAAGAGAAAAAGTAGGATCGTCAAAATATCAATCTTCGAATCAAAACACACACACACACACACTGGAGTTCAAAAACAATCTTTACAAAAAAAAAAAAAAAAAAAAAAAAAACACGCCGTCTTTGTTACCACACCGGCAATAAAACGTACCGCAAAAATCATCGAATTCGACTTCCCTCTCTTACGCATAAAAAGCGACTTAAAAACCAGAGATTTTTCAAGCGCGCACGCGACGGCGAAAAGAAAAAATAAACGCAACGCGCGCGCATCGAACTATTTTCGCGCTATTATGTAACATGTCCTCACCTTTTTCCTTATACAGTATATAAACACGTTTCGAAAATCCCGGAAAGCTACGCATACGCGTGTGTTGCGTAAACGTAAAGCGATCGTTTGAGAAAAGAAAGAATGAAAATCTGGGTGACGTTGGAGTAAAATTTTTACTACCTGATCGCTCCCTTGAAGAGCGAAGGAAGGGAAAAGGCGAAAATGTTTGCGCGCGTGTGTGTGTGTATATACTGTGTAGGCGAGCGCTTCCTTTCGCGGGAAAATCCATATGGGGTTAAATCGCTCGAATGCGTGGCGATGTTTTCGGCTTTGCGCATGTTTTGTGAGGTACTTTATTTTTTTTTTGTTTTTTTTTTTTTTTTTTTTTTTTTTTTCGTTAGTAGGTTTGAGATAAGATGAAAAATATACTTTTTAGTTGGATTTATTGCGTTGGTACTTTCTTTTAAGGAACATTTTTTAAATGTTTTACGGGTACTTACATACTGGTTAAACATCGTTACCGAATACTTTATCGATAATCAACAAAATGGATAAAAAAAAAAAAAAAAAAAAATGATGTTTGCAAGACAATAAAACTTTCTACGATACTACAAACGAAAAACATTCACAGAACGTCCAAGGAAATTGTTGCAAGAAATTGGGTCAAGCCGAGTTTGCTGACACGAGTATAACGCTACGTTAAAGACACGCGCTTTCTTGTTCGTGATAAAAACGCAGTTACCTCGGGCAAGCGCACCCCTTCTCGCTTCTCTCTTTTCCACGCGGACGTTTTCTTTAACTGCGCAGTTTTCGAAATGTGTTTTAGGTAGACTGATATTGTTGACATTGTGCGTACTTTGGGAATTTCGTATATGTATACAAATGTCGATTAAAAAGACGATCGTTGCGTGAAATTAATAAACGTTGAAATTCTGAAGTTATCCATTATTTTTAAATTTTATTTTCCTTTTTTTTTTTTAACTTAACCATGATTTCGCTTTCGTTGCATTTCTCCGACCGATGCTTCGCGTAAATTACCCACGTTGATGAAATTTTTTAAGTTCGTTGAGTTAGCTGACGTTGATCGAAGCCTAATTAATTATGCCGCGCCTCTCGACAGCAGCGGGTGTTATAATTTATGTTGAGCGCGATATGCATAATATGGAAAATTACGGGGATTAATGCGCTTTTATTAGACCTAATTGGAATTTCGCTTGCGGGCTTAGCCCGAGACTTTCGCAATAATGAGATTCCGGAAGAGAGAACAACCACGTGGATAATTGAAACGTGACAAGCGATTAGAATTCGGTTAATTTTTTAAAATTAAATTAATATTGATAAAATTTTTATGTCCTTATGTAAGAATATTTTGATATTGAAAATTAAAATAAATGCTTTAATACAAATATTTTATTTTAAATAGAAAAAGCAACAATTAAAGCATAGTATGATTGCAACAAAAAGTTATTACGATTGGAACGTACGTATATTGCTTATTTCATCCAACGAAATTTAAATCAAAAACGAAAAAAAAAATTCGTCTCATCCAGCACAAAGCACTTTAATTTTCCAATTAGTCCAGTTCGCTCGAGTGCGAACGACGATAAAGCTTGAAAACAATAAATTTTCCGATGAATCACCTAGCGACTAATACCACGCAACAACGAGAGCCGCATACACCTCGCGCACACTTTTTAAGAAGCCCCTTTTTTCTCGTGCTTTAAACAAAAAGAAAAAAAAAAAGAAAAGGAAAAAAAAACAAGAGAGAAAGTAATTACATTAAAACTTCTACCGACGAAGAGAAAGAAAAAAGATTATTCCTTCGCCTTACCAAGCATTTAAAATCGCTTTCTCTCTCTCTCTCTCTCTCTCTCTCTGCCTCTCACTCTTTCGCGCGACTTCTCGCGAGATTTGATAAAGAAACGAGCGAGACAGAGTAAACGAAAGAGAAAAAGAGAGGAAAAAAAAGAATCGAGGGTGGCAAGAACGACGCTCGCCCCATAAAGTCTCTCTCTCTCTCTCTCTCTCTCTCTCCTTCTTTGCACCCCTTGCCCTGTCGGCGAAAAAAAAGGAGCGAGAGAAACGGCACCGTAACGATTTTTTTTGTCGGTCGAGATGGAATCGGAGAAGGAGGAGGGGGAGGGGGTTCTTCTTTTTCACCCCCCGCGGCCGGTATGCGTCCACGGTGTCTACCCCACGCGCGAGAGACACACGAAGCGAGTGAACCCTTCTCCAAGAGAGAGCGAATAAGAGAGAAAGAGAGAGAGAGAGAGAGAGAGAGAGAGAGAATACACGTTGTATACGCGCGCGAGCGCGTTAATTGCGTTTTTAAGCGAAATTACATTTTTTTTTCTCTTTCTCTCTCTCTCTCTCTCTCTCTCTCTCTCTCTTTCTCTCAAAAGTGTTTCTGTCTTTTTGTTACAGCGATTATACTCGCTCCAACACGATAAGCGTTCCGCGTGAAGAGAATTACACGTCGGCGTGAAATGGTGCGTGTATATAGTTTCTTTTCTTTTATTTTTTTTTTTTTTTTTTTTTTACGATTTCGTTTTTATAATTCTTACTTTTCTTTCTTCTGCCCTTTTAAAAATGTAAATTTGATCTTATGGTCTACGTGTGCAAGGCTCGATGATGATAAGACGGCTATTGAATTAAAATAATAGATTAATCGATGCGAGTACGGTGGAGAAGTTTGAGTTCATTTGCGATTCGAAATAATATTGCGAAAAAGATGATTTGAAATTGATTTTAAAAGTAAATAGAAGTAAGATTTTTGTAAAGTTAAATGTTAATAAACTTTGTGATTAAATTTAAAATTAAAGACGTATTTTTAAAATTTCGTAATTTATTTTTAAATTTAAGCGCTTGAAAACTTTTTCTTAAAAGAGATATGATTTAGAACGTTTATAAAATATTTACTCTTCGTTTGAGAAATTATCTCAAAAGATTTTTCAGCTCTATATAAAAAGAAAAATTTTAAGCTTAATTAATTTTCTTATCTTTAATAATAAAAATTTCTAAGACTAAAAATTACGCAATACTTTTTTTAAAATTTATAATGAAAAAATTTTACAAACAAATTTAATTATAGAGCAAAATTAGCATAATATCTATTTGTGTAATCATTATCGTTTAATAAAAAGACTTTTGCCGTGCATCACACACATGCACACACACGCACGCACACACCCCTTTTAATATCACACACTTGCGCCACCATAACGTAACCCATACACGCGCATTTAAAATAAACCTTACGCTCGCTCGCTCGCCATTAATCAAAAGAACGTCTCCCTTCTCGAACTGAGCTTATACGTAATATATAACGCGCGTGAATACGAAACCAAAAAAAAAAAAAAAAAAAAAAAAATCCATACCTCATCGGCAATTTGGCCCATCGAGCGAGGAGCGCTCCTTACTCTCGGGCCTAATTTCGTAGCGCGGCGACCCTTCTTGAGAGCCTTTAAACTCCCACCTAACTCATCCCTTGAAATAAAGAATTTAAATCAGCGAGAGACGACGATGACGACGACGACGACGAAGCGAATTCGGCGAACAAAAGGAGGTGAAACGTCTCCAGCTTCGCTCTACGCGATTTCTTTCTTTATTTTCTTCCACTCTCATCTCTTTCTATCTTCCGTTTCAGCGAGCCACGCGGAGGTGGAGATAATTTTTTAAAGCGCGATTGAGAAAGAGAGATGAAGAAGGTTTTATATCTGAAAGGACCATTACCGGACGATTATTCATTGGAACGAGGCGTCCGAGTTAATGATCGTACCGCGTGGATGATGCACCTTCTGCTGGAAGGAATTTTTTTTCTTTGATGTTATTGTGCTTCTTAACGTTTAAGAAGCATAAGAATGAGAGAACATAAAAGCTCTTGTATCAAGTAGCTTAATTTGGAAAAAGTATTATTTCATCGTTTAATCGATTATCTAATTTATTAACGATATTTACCCGATTTAGACTTTGCCAATATGCGCTTAAAACATCGCGGATAATTTATCAGCAGAGTATCTCCGTCATAAAACGCAAAGAAAAATAATCTCACAAATTGTTTCTTAAAAACTCGGAAAAAATACCAAAGGAAAATTTCACAGTTAAGTCAACCAAAATAAAAAAAAAAAAAAAAAAAAAAAAAACAAACCCCATCGCAATCATCGTCTCGAGGCTCTCGGAAAATCGCGATCCATTGTGTCGCGAGTCGCGTTTTTTCCCCATTAGCCGGCCTTTATTTCTCATTCTTCGAAGTAGAGAAGAGAGCCAGCCCTCGATGTCTACGGTAGGAGGCGAGTCTTCGTCGCGCAAGTAATTAGGAAGTAACGCGGGACGCTCGGCAACGGTTGGACGGCCGATGACGAAGGGTGGATACTATGGCCGTCCCCGAAACTCGCGCGCGCGCGAATGCGAACGCGAACTTTCTTTCGTATGTTAGCTTTTTCAACGTCGTATTTTTACTTTTACATCGACTCATTTCATCGCTCGACGTTACTTTCGCGAACCTTGAAATAATGGTATGTGCGATGTTATTCGAAAAGTTATTGGTCGACTGTGTTATTGATATAAAATTTTATCAATTTTTAAGATACATTATTAATAGACGCTGATCGAAAATTTAACTTCTGAATTTTTGAACCGGTGTGACAAAATATTTTAATAGTATGTCCATATTTAGAATACCTAAATTGGAAAATCATTTTAAAATTTCTTTATGCCATGAAATTATAAGATATTAATTTTATGCTGCTTTGAGAATCACGATAGTTTATCAATTTATCAAACAAATTAAAAGAAATAAGTGTACAATATTTAAATATAATAGTTTAAAAAATTTTTTTTTTTTTTTTTTATATTATCTATGTTTAGATGCCATACATGTTAAATTTGTAATATTAATATTTAAATGTTAAAAAACGAAAAAGCGTTAAAGTACAATAAACAAAAATCCTATTAAAAATAGTTAATGTTGACTGAAGAATATTGAATAGTAGTATAATTATACACGAGTCTTTAAAATGATATAATAGTTCGCCTTATTACACCAATCGACGATAAAAAATACGAGTAACTTTCTAATCTAGTAAACTAACCCATTATGCCACGCCCATGAATCTTTGAAAATTAACTCGGGCATTTAAGATTTTTTCCACGCTCCTAATCCGACAAGAGGTAACTATCCCTCTTCCATATAATACGAAACTCACCCTTCTTCTTCTTCTTCTTTTCCTTCTTCAACCAGAATTTTATCTCTCTCTCTCTCTCTCTCTCTCTCTTTAGTTAAATTTCGTATTCCACATTTCTTTATCCGTCGGTGGCTTTGTTCGCCGACTCGTAAAGTAAGAGTGAGAAAGAGAGAAAGAAAGATAAAGATTAAAGTAAGAAAGACCGAAACAAGAATGTCCTTAGCAGTGACACGCGTGATTTTTTCCGCGACGGTGGAAGAGTAAGAAAGTGATGGCTGTTTTAGCTGTACCTAAGTATTGTTATCTTCTTCTAAATGTTTTTTTTCTTTTTTTTTTTTTTTTTTTTTTTTTATTATTTTAAAAAAGAACAATTAAGTAGCATAAAAAAAAATGTTCATTGTATATTTCACCATTGTCTTGATATTGCTTTGAATTTTTGAAAAATTTAAATTGAAAAGAATTCTTTTAAATTATTCATTCCTTTAAAATTTATGAAAAGTATTTTAAAAAATACTTAATTACATTATGAAACCGGTTGATATTTAAGTAACAAATTAAAATAAAAAGTTACCTCTAGTGTTACTCAACCTTTAGTTTAAAAGTTACTTCTAAATGTTAATCAACCTAATCTTTAAATCTCCTAATTAGCCCACTTTATTCTTCAATAATCGTTACTCGTGAGTCCTTATCAAATTTCGAGCAATAATCCAACACACAGCAGTACGTAAAAGTTCGACTAGCGATTAAAATTTAAAAATTCGATATCCAGTCGTGCACTCGATCTATCGCCACCGATCTAATTTCCATAATACCGACTCGACGTACTCACCTCTATACCCGCGTACACTGAGAAATCTAAAACAACCCAACATCTAAAGCGAGCGGCATGAAAATAAAAAAAAAAAAAAAAAAAGGTTGAGGGGGGAGGAAAGAAACGAGCGCAGTCCTTCGGGAATATCGCGCGCGTAGGGGTTAAGAAACGCGAACCCTGTATTTTTTTTTCATCGTCATCGTCATCGCGGCGACTCGACGCGCAAGACAACGAAGAAGGGAGTAAGCGCGCGTATGTGTATAAGCGTAAGGGGAAACACAGCGCGAAAGGATTCTTTATCTCTCTGTCTCTCTCTCTCTCTCTCTCTCTCACCGCGCACCCTACTTTTTTTCATCCCAGTCGCGGAGATCTTTCTAAGGGAGAGAAAGAGAGAGAGAGAGAGAGAGAGAGAGAGAGAGAAGAAAGAAAAAATAGCTAGGGTGCAGATACCGAATATACGCATATGCGTGTGGGTGAGTCAACGGGGTGGCCTTTTTTTTTATCTACAGGGATTTGAACCGAATATATATATATATATGTATGTATGTATACGCAGAAGCGCGAGCCTACGTCCGTTTTCCACCCTACCCCCTTCGGTTTCTTTTTCCTCTTCCTTTTCTCGGCCCTCGTTTCTTCGATATCTCGCGTTCTTCTTACGGCTCGCCTTTGGCTATAAAGCTTTAACGCGCCTGCCACCCTTTTTACGGACGCGCTTGTGTGCGCGCGTTAACCGAGCCTTACTTTTCTCTTCTTGTTCTTCGGTGGTTCTTATTTCGTTCGCTTTTTGATTTGTTGCGCGAGAGGTTTTGCGTATATGAAACATTATCCGAGTGATGGAATTGCTGATTTGAATACTCGCCGATGATGAGGGTTGAGATATGGGAAATTGATTCTTGGGATGGAATTTTCTTTTTAAAGTAAGATTATTCACTCGAATTTTAAATGGACTTTGGTATTTGCATTTAATTCGTATGTTAATTTTTCATGATATATACTCGTTATAATAAAAATTAACATGTTTTACAATATTTATAAAAACTCTGAATTTTACAAAAAAAAAATTTGTCTATTCTTTAAAATCTACAGTAATATGTTTATCGACATTAAACAACGCGCTTCTCCTTTACCTATTATCGCAAATGCCACGAGAAAAGGGATCGGTCCACCGACTAACTTTTCTTCTGCCCTGCCACAATAATGAAAAGTTCACCAATTTGGAGAACGTCGCGCAACCTCCTCCTCCCCTCCCAACGTGGATAAGAAAAAAAGAAAAAACTCATCTACCCTCTTGAACTAATTTAACAAAATTAAACTTTGGTATAAAAATGAGAGAGAAAGAGAGAGAAAAGAAGAAAAAAAAGATAGTGGCCCACGCTGGTCGCGCATCCCTCACCAAAATTTCTATGTAAATTGAAAATATCTGCAACGTCAGGTTTGCGCGGTAAGACGCAGCCTACTTTTTCCCCTTTTTTTTCTTTTCTCTCTCTCTCTCTCACACACACACATACACACACATTCTCCGTCATCGTTTTTTACCCCCGCCAACATTGCCACACGAATAAATAAGGAACTAGAAAAAGAAGCCGACGGATAAAAAGGGCAGGGGGACGAAAAGAACGAAAGGAGAGGGGGGAGGGGGATAGGAGGGAAAAAAAATTATTCATGAGATGCGCGCTAGTACAGCGCGACCGAGAGAAAGAGAGAAAGACGAAATTAGGAAGGGTTGGCCTCCTTGGACCGAGAGTAGAAAAAAAATTGCCGCGCGCGAGGCGAGGGTGAGAGAGTTTCGTTCCCGTCCAATGAAAGGAGGAGAGAAACATCCGCTTCGTTTTTCTCTTTCTTCTTCGATGCCTTCCTTGTTTTTTCTTTTCGTTTTTCTCTTTCAGTGCGCGTGAGTTTCCATACTAAATGCAAATTTCTACGCGTACTAGTCTTGTTCCAGATTTTTTTTTTTTTTTTTTTTATTGTGTGTTTTTTATTTTTGTTAAGTAAAGTGAATTTTGTGTAGATTACAAAGAACGATAAACTTTATTATGTATGAATATGTAATATTTTCTATGCGTTGATTACAATTTTCACTTTTTATTGTTTAGAATATTTATTGTTATCGATTACTCCAAATAACGAAAAGTATAATACAATAATAAATTAATAAACGATAAAAATAACTTAAAATTACTAAAATATTGGTAACAATCTCGAAACAATGTTTGAAATTGCATCTTTATAACGAATAAGTAGAAATGTGTAAAACTGGTCAGACACATGCAATGATTTAAATTATTTTCTACAATAGCTTTACATTTTTTTTTTTTTTTTTTTTTTTTTTTTTTTTCATACAGTTAACTAAACAACGATCATATTAATAAAATATAATAATTTTAAATATTTTTGATATTTTCATTTAATAATGTACCAATTAAAATAATTATAGTTGTTGAATCGCTTATTTGTAAAAAGTAGATGTCATCGATTGAAAAATTATGTATCGATCAAAGTGCTAATCAAGCGCGATATGTTTCAAAGAGCGTAAAATACTTGAAACCTTATTGGCGAATCAACCGGTTAGTAAGAGAAAAAGAGAGAGAGAGAGAGAGAGAGGGGGGGAGAGGGAGTGAGAAAGAGAAAGAGAGAGGAAATCGTTTCAGAGCGTCACGAGCGGCTCGAATCCCTCTTACCGTCGGTACATAGAAAAAGAGCCGGCGACGACGACGGCATTTGCGGCCGACGTTGACGGCTATAGAAACGCGCTAAAGCCACTTGTGATACGGGATATATATATATATACATATACATGTATACGTGCACCTATCTCATCGCACACGTCCATTCTCGAGCATTGAATTCGAAAGCGTCGCCACGCACATTCACACACAAGCCTCGCGCAACTTGGACAGGGGCTTTCTCCAACTTTTGAATAAAAATACGTTCTCTCGCTCGCTCTCTATCACTACCTCTCCCTCTTTCTCTCTATCCTTTTACCTTCACGTCGTCGCGCTCGGGCTTCGATTATTTGTTTGTCAGTTTTAAACCGATCGCTCGCGCGTTACCCCTCCCGCCTGCGAAAGAGATAGACTTTTTTCGCTCCCTCTTTTTTTCACTTTTTCATTCTTGTCAAACGTTGCAGATATTTTTTTATTTTTTATAGATTTTTTAAAAAATTTTGATTGTATTTTCAAATTAAATTGCAATGACGTTACAAATGGACTTTATAAAAAACTTATACAAGCAAATAATTTGATGTATATTTTTATTTAAATTCGTTATAGAATAATACAAAAATATCAATATAAATATTCTTGTTTGAAAAAAAACAAGATTTTACGCAATTACCGTGTGAAATGTTTGGCCTTAAAAAAAAAAAATTTTATTGATGAAAAGGTGACAAAAAATTAAAGTATATACATATATTTTTTCATAAATATTTATTTTCTTTCTTTATGTGTTATTTTTAGTTTCAATATTTTATCAAAAAATCAATATTCATTTGTTATATTTTACAAAATACTTTGTTTAACAATATTTTCAAAGTTCACAGAATAGATTTTAAATCAAATGAACTATCAATATTATATAAATAAGATAAAAAAAAAAAAAAAAAAAAAATTATATAATATGAAAGCTTTTACAACAAAGCTTTCTCACGTATATCAATTAGTTAATAACTTAGCGAAGTTAAAAATTTTATTTTAATATTGTTATAAAAGTATTTTAAATATCTTTTTTTTCGCTGATTTCTTCTGTAATTAGGTCTTAATCGCCATTCTGCATACTTCCGAGATATTCGTTGTACCTTTTTTCTTGAGCTTGCTGCAGTTTTTGAAGCTTTTTCAGTTGCCCTTTGCTGATTTCTTTTCCTTCGATATCGTGCGTTGGAAGACCCTGTAAAATAACAACAATATAAATAACTATTCGTTAATTTTTCAATAATGTAAATATAAAAAAACAAAATAAAACATACGTTTTCATCGAACTTTGAGTATTTATCAGTCTCTGATTTAAACATTTCTTTAGGATTGATCTTTTTCTGGGCCTCCTTCGCAGCAGCGGCAGCCGCGGCTTCTGCCTTCTTTCTCTCCTTCTCTGCCGCCTTTTCCGCTTCAATTTTTTTCTTTTGCTCGCGTTCTTTCAATAATTCTTCCTTGTTAACGAGCTTTACGCGCGAACTCGCGCCTTCCTCGTCTTCGAGACGGACGCCTACATTGGGCAACACTTCATCTCTTAAGCGATCGCATTCTTTAAGGATATCCGTAGCTTTCGATGTTCGAGCATGGCCGCGAACTTTTTCACGGAATTCCGAGAGAATTTCGAGATAAGGCATTATCGTTTCTTCGACCTAAGTGTTATAGCGATTAAATAAAATATTAAAAACCGTATTTGTTTATCATCAAAATTAATTATTCTCTGTAAATTTACGTACATTGACATTTTGTGCTTCATCCTCGAGTGGAAAACCAATCGCGTCGTGAGATGAAATAGCTCCGAAAATGGTAAATATTTTCGTTATGTAAACAGCAATATCTCGAAGTAATAGAGTATTTGGATTTTGGCAGTCTTTTATATAAATATTACAATTAGTTACTAATTCTCTTATAATATCAAGAACTGTTCTTGTATCAATATTATCTAAAATAAATATTCATTGACATTTAACTTATCCTATTTGTATTATGGTTAAATATTATCTAAATATAATTATAAATTTACTTACCGCATAGTGCATTATGAATATCATCCTTAGCGCTACAAAACTTATTATTTAGATCCAGTTCAAGTTTACCCCACTTCTCAAACGTATTAATAGTTGTTCCAGCAGAACCGATCTTTCTTATCCTACACTTAACGTTTAAAAAGAATTCGTTCAAAAATTTCTCATACTGCACAGCCATTTCCATCGTTGCCTCACCATAATCCAAAGTATCTTTCCATGAATGTAATAAAAATGCTAATCTTAATTGTCTTGCTGTATGCCTCTTCAAAGCTTCCTTAATTGTAATAAAATTCTTGAGTGATTTGGACATTTTGCACCCAGAAATGGTTAAGTGCCCCGCATGCAAAAAGTACCTGACCCAATGGGAATTGTCAAAATAAGCTTCTGCTTGGGCCAATTCGTTATCGTGATGAGGAAATTTCAGATCAACACCACCGGTGTGGATGTCAAGACTTTCGCCACAAATAGCAGAAGCCATGACTGAGCATTCGATATGCCATCCAGGACGTCCTTTACCCCAAGGTGAATCCCACCAAGGCTCACCCGCTTTAGAACTCTTCCACAAAGCAAAATCAGTTGGTGATCGTTTTTCAGATAATCTTTCTGCTGAGACACTTAAATCACCTAACAGAAGATTTTATGTAAAAACAATTTTTGAATGATTTCAAATTTTAAAGAATGAGTTTAACTAATAAATTTTTCAAAATTTTTAAATTCTGATTAATTCTAGTTTTGAAAATTTAAATATGTTTCTAATTCATCTATTCTATGTCGATATCATTTTTTTATAAATTCTCCTTGTTCCTTTTATCACTCATAAAAAAATGTTAGCATATGTTTACGTTTTGCAGAATTATTAATTCAATAAAACAAAATATAGAAAGTTTATAAAACTTTTTTGAATTATTTTATTATAATTTACTCAATAATTAAATTTTTTGGTATTATTCTTTTAAAATTTTAAAATTATTGAAATTTAGAAAATTTTAGAGGATTTTTCTTTAAGAATCGATAAAGTTACCTTCTCCTTCTTGTAGTGATGAGGTATCACCATATGCTTCGGGAACTAATTTAGCATAATAATGGTTTTCACTTTTGTCGAATGCCTTTACATCAAAATAGACTGATCCATTACTTACGTATGCAAGACTATTTTCTATAATTTTTTCAATAAATGCAATAATTTCTGGTACATACTCGCTAACCCTTGTAAGAACATTAGGCTTTAGGACCTAAATCCATAAAATTTATTAGTAGTATTTAAAAAATTGAATTATTATACTTAACATCTAGATATTTACATTTAAAGCATCCATGTCTTTGTGGAAATCATTTTCCCAATGCTGTGATAATTTACTAAAAATAGAATGTTCACTAACTGTATTACCTTTCTTTTTATCAAGCCAATCTGAAAGTGGATCTTTAGCTTCTTTTAATAACACCTGCAAAAAATGTTAAAATACATTCTTACTTATTAATTCTGTAAATAATCATAAATTACTACTAGTTTATAAAATAGAATGTAAAATACTACCTCTTGGAATTCTTTGATTTGTGACTCATTGTTAGATTTAACAGCTACTTCAAGTTTTTCAATGGATTCTTTAACTCTAATTAACATTTTCTCATACATATTTTTTTTGTCAGCATCAATTGTACTTTTAACAGTATCCTCAAACAACTTCATGACACATTCAGCATCATTTAATATTTTATCCAAGCTATGATTTTCATTAATATAATTTTCATACAAATGATTTTGTCTAGCACGTTTTATAATTTTATCATCAATGTCCGTCACATTCATAACGTACAGAACATCGTAATTAAAGTAATCAGATAATACTCTTCTTAGAATATCAAATGATATATAAGATCTAAAACATAAATTAATATATTAACATATGGTTTACTTATTAAAAACCAGATTATAAAGTACCCTAATATACTGAATACAATTGAAACAAATAAAAGTTCTATTGCAAAAAATAAATGACATATTAGAGAAATCTATAAGGATATTTAAATTATATTTATAATGCATTATATTATGGTACATTAAGGATGATGCAACTTTTATGTAGTATGAAATTTTAAATTAACTTAGCTCTAAAATGAAAACAATATAAAAAACTCACCGTGCATGGCCCATGTGAGATGCATCATATACAGTTGGACCACAACTGTACCATAATACTCTATTTCTATATTGGGGAATAAATTCTTCTTTTTGTCGAGTCAGACTATTATAAAGCTTTAAAGGAGGTCCACTTTTATGTTCTGGAGGACTCCAGGAAGGTTGTAAGCGTTTCGACATTTTTTCTTAACTCTAAAATATATTTTTAAAGTTAGTAAAACGTTTTAAATATGAATGAATTTAATTGTAAGAATAATTTTATATATCAAATTTAAGGTGCAAATTTGGTACTGAGCTCAGTTTAAAATTTAATAAGGTTAAGTTATTAAATTAAAATATTCAATTAAAAATGAATTTACCAATTATTTTAAGATATTTATGCTTTATTTTTGAAGTTTTAACCATCCAGCAAATCTAATCAAATCTTCAAACCCCAAATTGCTGACGTTCGTGTTCACGTGCAAAATATACGAACGGTAACTACTTAATTGAAGTTAGTTTCAGAAGACTAAAATAAACTTCCATGCTTGATTTCATTTCTCGAGTTTGCGCAGTAGAAACTTCTCTGATCAACTCTAAGAATGAGTGAAAGCAATAAGGTAGATAGTGTAAAACGGTCTATGTAACTGTACCAATGTATACCTTTTTTTAATTGTAATAAAATTTTACAGTAATTAATACAATTTGATGTAACCATATTGACCATATAACCATTTGATGTAACATTTTTTAGATATATAAACTTATTATTCATCAAGGCATGTCGGATGCATGTATCATACATTTAATAAATATAAGAGCGTTAATAAAAAAAACATATTTTATTAAAAAAAATTTTAGAATCAAATGCAATCAAGAAACGAATAATTATTAATTATTAATAATACATACTTTTATTATAAAAATATAAATAAAATAAAAACTAGCTAATACATAAATAAATTTGAAGAGAAAAAAGAAATTTAAAATCTTTTTTTATGAATAAATACAAATATACTGATCTAACAAAATAATAAATTATTATACCTAAAAATTAATTTTACATACAGTTTAATTTCAATTATTTTTGAATAATTGTTACAATTGTATAAAATAAATAATTAGAAATAGGAAATAACACAAAAACAATAATTTATTTTACAGATTTACACCCTGCTGTATAAATTTATTAGTTGAAATTTTTATTTTTGAAAGCAACAATTGCTTTCTTTTATAAAAACGGAATTTTTTAAAATTATTTACATGAAATAAAAATTTAAATCAACTTCTCTTGTAATAATTATTAATTCAATCACATTAATTTTTATTAGTACATATTTTCAAGTTAACAAAAAAAAAAAAAAAAAAAAAAGAATACTTAAAAATTTAATCATTATTAGTAACAAAATGTAATAATTACTTAAGAGTTTAATTATTTTTCATTATCAAGATAATGTGTCCCATTGTTGCATTTCTGCATCCACATTAATGTTCAAATTTTTTACTACATCCCTATCCATTCGCTCAAATTGACTTTAATACTTTCTTTCACAACTTATTCAACCGACTTTGATTTCACTGAAAAATGTGTTTTAAGTTTAGATTACTTTTTTATTGCCAGTGTTTTTATATCATTTTTTTTTTTATTTATTTGATACAAATAAAATATAAAAGGCTTGTTCCACAAAACACCTCGCTTACAAAATTACTCGGAGGTAAAAAATCTAATTAAACTGGGATGAATGCTTCTCTCGAGTCGAAGTCAAAGATATTTTTTATACAATATATAAATGCTGATATAAAACAACATTAATTAATTTTACAAGACGCTTATTATGTTGATGAATGCATAAAAAAAAAAATAAATAAATAAATAAATCAAAAATAAAATACAAAAAATTATGCGTTATAAATTTCACATTTTATGAACGGAAATCAAGTCTGAAAAATTAAGCACATAACCAGAGATGTCAAGAAAATATAACTTTCCTTACATCTTTAAAACCGTACGAATATTTTACATATGACATTGATGATGCTATAATATACCGTTATTATAACAAAATATATTTGAGATTACAACTTTTTTTTCTTTTTACAAAGTTTATTGTTAACTTTTCTCACTTTCGTGCGCGAATTCTTTATAATCATTGAAAAACATACTTGCCTCTTGCATTTCTACTTTCTTCCTTTCCTTTTATTCTCAGATCAAATATTAATAATTATTAAATCGTTATAATTAACTGATAATATATCTATGTACAAGAATATATCAATCAATCCACAACAAATTAAAAAAAGGTTACTAATGTAATTGTCAACTTGAATCACAAGTTTTAATTGAAAATATGTATCTATCGTTGAATTTCGATAAAAATTCTAGATGAAAATTTGTTTAGCATCGCTAATTCTAGCATATTATTTCATTGAGAAATGTCTTTAAAATAAAAAACTTTTTATAGAAAAATTAACTTGTTCGATACAAAATACTTTCAATGATGGATAGACATATTACAATAAAAATAAAATAAAATAAAATACAATAGTGAGGATTGAATAAAAATAAATTAGTTTGTCGAATTCTTTATAGTACTTATAGTTTAAGGTTTTGTGTATGTATGAGGATCGCGTGATTAAAAATTGAAATGTTTGTTTGTTTGTTTGTTTGTTTGTGTGTGTATGTGTGCATCATCGAGAATCAGCGGGTAGTTTGAACTATTTGTATCGCGTGCTCCAGTGCATCGGCGATATTTTGATAAACAGGTACACCTTCGCGCGTCGCCATGTCTGACAAATATTTCCTACCCCTATTGTAGTCTTTTGTTGCCTGCTCTGTCAACTGAAACACAATAAATTTTTAACACATTAGTTTTTAATATAATATACATTTATAAATGTATTATTATAAATACATCCAATTTAATGTATGATATACACTTTATAATGTATTATTATAAAGTATTATTTGTTAAAATTGATTTAACGTAAATTACCTTTTCGCCAGACACGGAGAAGCTCTCGGGGAGAGCTTGAACACAGAGGACGAGTTTAGCACGCAATCCGATCAAATGAGCAGCGAGAGCCATTATTGCGATACCGCGCGTATGATACGGTACAATTAACAGTATCAATCGTGAATTCTTCATGCGCTGCAACTCCAAAGGTAATACTCGAGCATTATACTCATTTGTACTTGGACGATGAAGCGTTAAGCCCATAGACCTGCAATAATACATTTGTAAAATATTTTTACTTTAAGATTAAAAAATAACTTAAAATTATTTTAATTGAATTAATGATTTAACAATAAGCGATTTATATTTATTGATAAGAAGATCAAAGTTGTTTTTTCAAAAATTAAAATTTCATCTTAATTAAAAATCAACTGTTGTTAAAGCAAAAGTCATTTTTTTAAATATATAAAACACATTTATATTATACTAAAACGTAAACTACTCTCATGTGTCGTGTATTATAGTTAACAACTATAATTTGTTTAAAATATTTTACAATTTTTTAAACATTAGTATATTAACTGATATTTTTATCAATAAAATATCGAAATTGAATACCTCAAAATTCAAACTTACTCAACCAGTGGTAATGCTGTCGATTCTAGCCACATTAAATCTTTACCCACAACACCGACGTACAGATCCTTTTTTTCAAAATCTGCTATAATGGAATTGGTCCAATCTGAAAGTTATATAATTTAAATCATAAGCAAACTTAACGACAAATAAAAACGCTAACTAAATTTATAATAATATCTCGAACTTTTCTGCGCTTGCTTTGCAATAAAACAAAAACAAAAAAAGAAAAAAAAAATCAAAGTTCTAACAAATTTTCAAAACCGTAATACAGTAGTACAAGCTATTAATATTATTCAGGATTGATTAAATGATTATAGGTTTGAAATAATAATTTTCAGATACAAATTGGGAGATTCGGTAATGCAAAGATTTGGTTACATATAAACTCTTTAAATTTATGAGAATGCGTGAATAAAGAAAATGCGCATAAGGATTATATACTTATTTTTTTTTTTTTTTTTTTTTTTTTTGTTCTGAAATACCTATAAAACGATTAAAGGGATGAACGAAAGCTCTGCGCAGAAATTTTGAGGTCTTCCTACATAATATACGCCAAACTGAAGGTATCTCACTTTCACAAGTTATTCCGTTATTCTTCATATGCCATGACCATTCATTGGCTATTGCACAAAATTGTTCAAAGTTGATTCGCTCCTCCAGTGAATCAGCCTTGCTCGAAAATTTTTCTATCGTTGATTTTTCATGCCCGTCTGTAAAGAATTGGAAAAAGTTATTCGATTAATTTTCCATTATCATTGTGAAAGATATAATTAAATATTATTTTAATTTTAAAATTCAAAGTAATTTAATTAATTTATCCTCTTTATATTGTCACTAATTCATGAAACAAATTTGATTAACGAAGCAAATATAATTAATACGTTACATAGACCGAAATTTTTCAATTATTAAAATTATTTTAATTCAATAAGAATTAATATAGCTTTTTAAATCTGATGAAATTAACCTATATTCCTCTACTTTAATAATTACACGGCATCTCATATGAATCATATAATTGGTTGCATTGTATTTAAAAAAATAAAATTAGTAATTTATGAGGCGATTGTTATATTTTTAAATGTATTATAAGCATTTTCCTAGAAAAAAATTAATGACGCTATACGTAAACCGGATGATTTAAAAATTCTTCTAAAGTTTATGATGCATTACGTGCTTTATATGATATTTTAAATTACATTACTTTTACTAAATTTTCAACAAACATTTGAATGAAAAAAATTTTTTATGCAAAAACAATGTACCAGCTTTATTTACAACGTTCTGCAGTTCGGAGACCGGTATGCTGCATTTTCCATTACTTTGTAGTAACATTAAAGCCTAAAAATAATAAATATTTGTTATATCTTACGCGCGATGTATTATTCAATAATTAAAGCAGAATTATAAAATGTTTTTAACAATATTTACCTCAGCTAAACTTATCGATCCCGTATCATTAGAATCCAAAGACTTAAACGCTTCCCTCAACTTTCTGAAAAAAAAAAATAAAAAAAAAAAAAAAAAAAAAAACATTCTTAGCTAGATTCAAATGATCATTAAAGAAAAAAAAAAAAAAAAAAAAAAAAAAAATCCATTCATTCTTAATAGTTTACGTTAAAAAAGAAGACAAAAAAAGCGTGTACATACGTGACATCAGTCCCGTGTTGACCGAATGAGATTCTAGATGGCCTGATACCATCTTCGTAATGCAAATCTTGAACGTTTACTGAATTACGAATAACCTGCAAAAAAAAGGTTGGATGGCAAAACTATATGAAAGAAAAAAAAAATAGAAGACAAAAAATGTTATAATATGAAAATTGTTTTGAGAATAATCGAGAAATTTTAATTAATTTTTTTTATTAATTTTTATCAATTAAATTCTGGTACTACACATTAAAAAAAAAAAAAAAAAAAAAAAAAAAAAAAAAAAAAAAAAAAAAAAAAAACCCAACAAATCATGTTAAATAAATATCAAAATATAAAAAAAAAAATTAATCGATCTATGACTGAATCTTTATCTTGAATTAAATTTTTTAAAAAACTGTAAAAATGTTTGAAAAACTCGTTACCACAATTTCTCACTCGTTTTGAAAGAAGAAACCATTTATCTTAAACCTAAATAATATCATGTGTAAAATTAAGCTCCATTCACCTTGGACGTACAATTGAGCGCGGCGGATATGCTCTCGAATATCGGTATCCTTTGTCGCTCCATGAGATACTGAAGTACCAAGAGTCCGTTCATCAGTTCGTAATACTCCCTAAACAAAACAACATAAAAAAAAGAAATAGAAGAAAAAATAAATAAATAAAAAAATAGTTATATCAACTATATTATTTGCGAATACGAGCACACACACACACACACACGCACACGCACGCACACGCGCACGCACACACACACACACACACGCACACGCACACGCGCACGCGCACGCGCACACACACACGCACACACATAAATGTTAATTAGAATTGATGCGTTAATCGCCAAAGGAATAAGGCGAAAATTTTTGGCTCGCACGACGAGAGAGACATACTCGCTCTCGTCGGCTCGACGTACGTTCACATACACGTGCGGCTCGTTTTGCGTTCTCTATACAAAGTTTGTATACGTAATCGACGATATTTCCTGTTTCTAAAATTGATTACCCGCGCGCGATTTTGTTAACTCCGCCGAAATAGAGTAGTTCTTCTCTGTTGTAATGGATTGTTTACATTATTGAAGCGATCATCCGAGACGTTTGGCACATTTTCTCTTACTCGTCTTGTTTCGGCATTTCCTCTATGTGCGCTAATTGAGAGAGAGAGAGAGAGAGAAAGAGAAAGAGAGAGAGAGAGAGAGAGAGAGATATGGACATTCAATGTTGAATTATAATTTATTATGCGACGATAAAACGATTTCGTATAGCGTAGAAATGTATGCCGTTTAATGGTAAAAGTCGTACCTAATATTGTATATTTACAGTGACTTATGATATTTGTAATCATCTTGTTTATTCGTACATTATTTTCTTTAAAAACTTATCTCACAGAGCATCGCAATTTTAACATTTACACGCATCGAATTCGTATCGATAGTCGAAATTACCAACCAAACGAACATTCACTCGTATAATCAAGTAAATAAACCTGTACGGTTTATTTACAGCTAATAATCGAACATAAAAAAAGCAAAAAACCGAAAAACTCACTGATTGGATACCGGTTCTCCGAGTATGGTTTGACCTTGCCTATAAGGATGTATGACGACGATGAGGGAGTCGCGACGCGTGCTTGCCAATTCGGAAGCCTCGATGATGCCCGCGCAATTGCGCGTTCGATCGTCGATTACGAAGAGCAATACTCGCGCCGTCTTTTTCGCCTCGTACTCTTTCGTGATGAGCTCCGGTCCCCAGTGTGATACTTGCTGCGATTTTCAAATAAAGAAACAAGAAGAAAATGAAATAAATAAAAACTATATCGTTGTGTATAGGCGCGATTGGTTAATTTTCGTTTGCTTAGGTTTGAGAAAGTGAATTCTTTTTTTTTTTTTTTTTTTTCTTCTTTCGTTTTATTTATTTATTTATTTATTTTATTTTATTTTATTTTATTTTATTTTTTTTTGAATTTAATATAAATTAGTTATTAAATTAGTTTCGAAATTGTAATTGTGAATTTGAATCGATCAATTTCATCATTTCTCATTAGTTTTTGACATAAAAATAAATTCTATGATATACGCGATTTATAAACTCAAAGCATCATCTTTTTAAAAACACCTGATAGAAGTTTTATGATTCATGAGATCAAAGAAATATTTTAATTTTCGATTTAACTTTTATGATTCAGGTTTACCTATACGAGAGAAAGAATAATTTTACCATTTCTTCTTTTTTTTTTTTTTTTTTACTTATTCATTGAATTGTTTTCAATTACTCATAAACTGTAATAAATAAATTGCAAACAACATAATTCGCCGAGATAGAAAAACTAAAGCAACATCGATGACGATGATTCTGTCGTTCGAAATATTCAATGTGAAATAATGACTTTATTGACCCAGTATCGATTTCAATTCGATGTGAAATAGAGCAACGTGGTTTCTCTTTTACGTCATAGTATACACAATTATTTAACGTTTATAAAATTTATTAGTAAATAATACAATTGAAATTGAACGATGATAAACAAAGCATTTGTTATCTAAAATAAAATTAAAAAATCTTGCATATTTTTTTTTTAAATTAATCGCGTCACTTAAATTTTTTTTTTTCTTCGTAGTAAACATTTGTTAAAGTAATAAAAAAATATGATAAAAACAGACGGTAAATAACATTGAAAAATAAACGTCGATGAAGGTAATGTCAGTTACGATTTGTCTATATAAACATTGACGAAGGACATTCATTTTTGGTGAAAAAAAAAAATTATTTCGCACAGTCATCAGAAGCAAAACTGGAGCAGTTTTTTTGATCTTTAAAGTAACTTTACACTGTGTATAAAAATAAAAGCGTACAAAAAATATCTCGCTGAATTATAATTAAATTAATTTAAAATTTGTTATTTAGATGAAAAAAAAAAAAAAAAAAACGTAGTTATTGAACTAGTAATTTATTTATTTATTTACATAAATACTAAAAAAAAATTCGTTTAATAATAAAAAAACGAATGTAAAATAAAATATTATTAATTTTTTTTAAACAAATGAATAAAAAATCGATTATATCGATTATCACCGTCATCATTGTCTATTTGCAATAAAAACACATTCCACCCTTAAAAAAAAAAATTAGCTTAACTCACTCACAGGATTGTAATAGGTGATACCAAGGCTCTGTAGAGTCGGAATGGCAATGTCGGTCCTCCAGGTGGTGGGATTACACGATCCTCCGAGGAAAACCTCATACTCCATCCTCTCTGAAGGATCGTTATTATAACGATAACATGTGAGAATTAATGCAAATTTGAGAAGAAAAAACATGGTTTTTGTTAGGTATAAAAAAGAGAGAAAAAATAAAACGAAAAAAATTGTAGCAAAAAATAAGATAAAGGAATTAAAGAAAAAAAAAAAAAAAAAAAAAAAAAAAGGAATAAAAAAATAAAATAAATTTAATCTAAAGAGATAAAAAAAAAGGCGTTTCTTTTTTTTTTTTTTTTTTGTATTTTTTGTCATTTCAAAATCCGCCTTCATTTCACGCGTCAACTTAACATTTGACATTGCCATTATACGTATTATCTATGTATATTTACGTAAGTCTAGGAACGTACTTGAGCCAGCCTTGCCAGTGTCCTTTCCATCACAATGTAACGAGCAAGAGGTGCTCATAGGAACAGATACTCTAAAAAAAAAAAAAACAAAGAAGGCAAGCGTATTTATAATATATCTATCATCGGATAAGAAAATCGATTATGTGCGTTATGTTTGAACGCGCGTGTAGGTGTGTGAATGCAAGAGAAAGTAAGAGAAAAAAAGTTTTAAAGGAAAATAATGATGTAAGAATTGAAGAAAAACAAACGTTTGTTAATACATACACGTGAAATTAGGAACTTTGATTAATCGGCGAAAAAAAAAAAACGTATCACGGAAGAAAAGGAGTAACGTATCGATGTGTGTATCTTTTTATTTTGCATACTCGTGAAAATTTGCTCGTGTGTATGTATATATTATTGCGAAATCGCACGCGAAGTTTAACATTAACGAAATTTCTTCATTTAAATATTTATACGATAAAATAAACAAAGATGAGATGCGCGAATCTCGCCTAATTTTGGCCGGTGTTCATGTTTTAGCGCTACGTAAAGCATTGATGGGTCGTAAATTATGTCAATGTAGCAATTTGAGTGTTTTTAAAGACGCGAATTAATTGGAGTGATCTAAGACGGGAGACGGCTTTGCGGGAGAAAAACTCGACGCGCGCACGCGACACTGCTACGATGTATTGGTTAATTTATTTTAATTTTACATGTTTTGAGCGAAGTACTCGGTGTGCTGTAAGCAAACAAATCGACGAAGGACAATCTGCAAGAATTTTTTTTAAATCTATTGTAAAAAATGGAAAAGAGCCGAGACATTAATTATACAAAATTTAAAATTAAAAAGCGTTTATGTAAAAAAAAATTAACAAGTATTAATTGTGATAATTAACGCATTGTTTATTTATGTGAAAATTAGGAAAATAAATCAATTTATTACAAAGCAAAAACTTACGAAATTTAAAAAATCCCTATGCTGCTATTGTTTTTTAATTTTTTATTAATTAATTTTTTAACAAAAAGTATCAATAA